>PVKP010019738.1:0-41918 GCA_004027715.1 Plecturocebus donacophilus | reverse complement strand
CCACTGCACTCCAACCCTGGTAACATAACAAGACTCCATCAAAAAAAAAAAAAAGAATAAATCTGTAGGACTCACACTCTGATTCCAAGATGCACTACAGAACTATGGTCATCAAAATCCTGTGGTAATTGCATAAATAAATCAGTGGAGTAAAACAGTGAGTTAAGAAACCAAACCTTCCTTATATGATCAAATTATTTTTCGCAGGGATTTCAAGACTATGCAGTGGGGGAAAGGGCAGTCTTTTCAACAAATGGTATTAAGAAAACTGGATCTCCACATGGAAAAACATAAAGCTGGACCCTTACCTGTCACTATATACAAATGTTAACTCAAAACAAATTAAAGACCTAAGCATAAGAATGAAATCTATAAAACTCTTGGAAAAACACGTGGCAAGTTTCATAACATTGGGAACTGGACTTCATGGCAATTCAAAATTTTTATGACCCAAAAGACACTATTAACAGAGTAAAAAGGCAATCTACGAATCAAAAAAAAATTTGTAAATCATATATCTCATAAGGAGTTAATATCCATAATACATAGAAGACTCCTAAAACTCAACAACAAAAAACAAACAAGCCATTTCAAAAATGGCCAAAGGGCATGAATAGACATTTCTCCAAAGGAGATTTAGAAATGACCAGTAAGTAGATAAACAGATGCTCAACATCACTAATTATTAGAGAAATGCAAATCAAAACTGTAATGAACTACCACCCTATACCCTTGAGGATGCCTGCTATAACAAAAATAGAAAATAGCAACTGTTGGCAAGGATGCGGAGAAACTGGAATCTTTGTCAGTGAGAATGTAAATAGTATAGCGATGGTAGAAAAGAGTATGGTGGTTCCTTAATAAATTAAAACTAAAATTACCATATGGTCCAGCAATTCCACTTACTGGATAATGGTAAGATCCAGTAGAGTCAAAAGCAAGGTCTCAAAGAGATATTTGTACCTTCATGTTCCTAGCACCATGATTCATGATAGCTAAAATATGGAAACCAGCCGCATGTCCAGCAATAGATGGATGAATCAATAAGCAAAGGGTGGCATAAACATACAATGGAATGTTACTTAGTCTTTAAAAGGAAGAACATTTTAACAAATGCTAAAACATAGATGAACCTTGAGAACATTATACTAAGTGAAGTAAGCCAGTCACAAAGAAACAAATACCGTATGTTTCCACTTACATGAGGTAGCCAGAGTAGTCAAAATCAGAAACAGACTGAAGAGTGGTAATTGACAGCGGCTGAGGGAAAAAGAAAAGAGAGAGTTATTGTTCAATATGTACTGTTTCAGTTTTGTAAGATGAAAGAGTTACATAAATAAATGGTGGTGACAGTTGCACATTGTGAATATATTTAATATGATTAAACGATTCACTAAAATTAAATAAGATGGTCAATTTCATGATATGCACATTTTACTTCAATTTAAAAATAAAAAAACAGAATTGATTCAGAACTTAGAACCATGAAAGTTGACTCCTATTACACTGCTCTCTTTAATGTATTGTGATGCTGTCTAGTTTATAACCATTAAAAATATATAAAGCTAAAAAAAGAGAAAAAATATTTCTTGAGTAGATTAAAAGGATAAAAAATAGTATACTGTAATATTACTAATAGGAAAGCTTATATGACTCAGTTCATCGAAAATATATTAATGTCTTCCTATATAACAAAATGTACAGTTATAAGAAACATTTAGATGTTTAATATTACACACATATTTATCTGCCTCCAGTTCCCCAGTCACAACTCACAATCCTAAGGTCTTTGTAGATAAGGTTTCTAGGGTAATGTTTTGTTCTAATGTTTGGTCTTTTATCCTCATTCCTGACACAGAGTAACTAAAACCCTTGTAATTTCCTGAGATATAGGAGTGTCTGACAAAGAGCTCATAAATGCCTTGAAATTTCCTGGGTGAGAGTAGCATCTTTTATTCTAAAGAGACAACTCTTGGTGGGCTCCAGAACGGGAGCTGGTTGCCAGAGGAACCAGCCACATGAATAGAGAGCTGGAATATTCAGCACCACCTCTCTAACCTCTGGGAAGAGAAGAGGAACTAAATGTGGGTCAAGATGATCACCAATGTCAGTGATGTAATCAATTGTCTATTGATTTATAGTCACCGTCAAAGCACAGAAAGACAGGGTTCAGACAGCTTCTAGATTACCTAACACGTGGAAGTTCCTGGAGGATGGAAAGACCAGAGAAGACATGAAAGTTCCTCTCCCCTTCCCATGTACTTTGCCCTATATATTGCTTAATTTGATGTTTATTTGTGTTATTTATCATATCCTTTACTAATATAATAAACCAGTCAATGAAAGTGTTACCCTGAATTTAGTGAGCTATCCCAGTAAATTAATCTAATTTGAGAGGGTCATGGGAATCTCAACTTAATAGCCCTAAGTCAGAAAGTAAAAACATCCTACTTGCAACTGACACCTGAAGTGATGGCTGTCTTGTGAGACAGTCATTAACCCTGTGGAAATTGATGCTATCTTCAGGTAGACAGTGTCAGAATTGAATTGAATTGAATTGATACATGAGGAAAATCCCCTCCACACCTTGTATCAAAAATGAGTGCTCAGTAACATAAGAGTAGGAGAAATAAATTGTTTATTAATCTCCTACACAAAGCTTTGAAATATATAACATAAAATCTTATAAAAGTAAAAAGTGATACTGATAGATTTCGAAACTCTTCTTAGATGCTTCAATTCTCCTTTCTCATTAATGAATAGAACAGATGTAAGAAAATAAGGAAGGATATAGGAGACCTAAACATCATTATCAACTAATTTGGGCTTATAAGCAAGTTTATATATTTGATACATCATGGCATAATACACATTATTTTCATATGTGTATGATATGTTCACAAAAATAGACCATTATTGTGATTTAACAAAAATCAAAAGGTAATACTTTGACAGACTGAAATTTTACAAATTATATAACTGAACAATAATGGAATTAAACTGTAAATCAATAACAGAAAGATAACCAGAAAATGTCCTAGTGTTTGGAAAGTAAACATTTTTTAAAAGCCCACATATTAGTGAAGAAATCACAAGGAATTTCAGTATCAGGTTGAAAAATTAAAACATAATATCAAAATGTGTGCACTACAAATAAAGCTCTACTTAGGGAAAATGCTTCACAATGAGTATAATCCAAATAAAAGATCTTAAATACATTATTTAAACATATATCTTAAGCATATTAAAATGAATTAAATTAAACCCTAAGAAAAAAATAAGAAAGCCAAAAATAAGGATAAAAATAGAAATCAGTGAAATTAAGAATAAAAAATATATCAAAAACAAAATTCACACATATTGTTTTGAAAAAAATAAATACAACTGAAAAAAGTATAGTCAGTCTGACCAGGAAAGAGGGAATACATAAATTACAAATATCAGAATAAAAACGATACATAATTACAGACTTTATAGGCATTAAAAATAAGAAAGGGTATTTAAAAAAACTATGTTCTTTTTTTTGGACATATTACTGGAAACATATATATTACAGAAGTTTCCTCAAATAAAAATGACATAAATAACACTATATTTATTAGACATTTAATTTTTAGTTAAAAACCTCACAAAAGTAAATTGATAAATTGAACTTTACTTAATTTAATAACTGCCTTTATGGATTTTAAAATGTATGGTGTATACATAAATGGAGAATATTCAGCCTTGGAAAAGAAGAAAATCTTGCCATTTGTGACAACATGGATTAACTTAGAAAACATTTTGTTAAAGGAAATAAACCAGTCCCAGAAAGATACATTCTCCATGATTCCACTTCTATGATGCATATAAAATAGTTGAAGTCATAAAAACAGAGTAGGTTGATGGTTTCCAAGGGATAGTGACATGGAAAGAGGGGAGTTGTTCAATGAGCATAAAGTTTCAGTTATGCAAGATAATTAAGTTCTAGTGATCTGCTGTACAACATAGTGACTATAGTTAACAGTACTGTATTGCGCACTTCAAAATTTACAAAAAGAGCAGCCCACTTTTGAGGGGTTTTTGGCACAATAAAAGATTAACAAAATAATGACTGATTTTAAAAATAAACTTTTTGTTACAGAACATCCACTTACTGGTTCCATTCATTATGTTTATCATCATTCATTTCTTGCTACACCTAATTTATAAATTAAGCTTTTTCATATGTATGTATACATGGAAAAAAATATATAAAACTGTATATATAACTATATATACATACACACATATATATATATAGTTTAGTACTATCTGAGGTAAGAAACTCTTATGAAAATTAAAATAATATCCACAGGTTATGGCAGTTTGCAAATCAAGTACCTGATTAAGGATTTCTATCCAGAATATATAAAACTCTCAATACTAGATAATAAAACATAAACAACTCTATTTAAAAAGGGGAGATACTTGAACAGACCCTGAAGAAGACATATGAGTAGCTAAGAAGCACATGAAAATATGTCCTCCATCTTTAGTTACCATGGAAATACAAAGTGATCTTCAAAGAGATACATCTATACTCCAATTAAAATAGAAGAAAGAGAGGGAGAGGAAGCCAGCCTGACAAATTCAAGTGGTCATGAGGTTATATAGAAACTGTTTTCTATTACATTAAGGGTGAGAATGCAAAATGATACAGTTATTTGGAAAAGAATTGGACAATTTCTGATAAAGGTAAATATGCTCTTACTATAATATACAGCAATTCTACTCCAAGGTGTATTTCCAAGTGGAATACAATCATATTTAAGAACCTTGCTAAGAATGTAATAGTGGTTTTATTCACATTGTCAATAATTAGAACAATACAAGTACCTTCAGATTGTGTGGATAAGCCAGTGGTGGTGCATTCATACTCTAGAAAACTACTAGGCAATGAAAGTGAACAAATAACTGATAGATGCAACAATATAAATATATCTCTGAAATGCATTTTACTAAGTGAAAGCAGCCAGACTCCCAAAGCTAAATATTGTATAATTTAATTTACATTATATTCTGGAAAAGCCAAAGCTACTGGGACATGAAACCGATTTGTGGTTGCCAGGAGTTAAAGTTGAGTAAAATGTTGGCCACAAAGAGAGATGCAGGCCTTCTTGATGTTGTGGAATTGCTATATAACTTTAGTTTGGAGGTGGTGTTGTTACATGAACATACATCTTTCTCAAAACTGGCAGAACTACGGACTTAAAAGAGTGCACCTTATAGTATGTAACACATACTTTAATGTTAAAAAATTTTTTTAATGATAATGTGATTATGAAATAATGGATCTAATTGGTTTCCACTGGTAAAAAAAAAATGTCAAAAGGAAAGCTAGCCCTAAAAGTAAGCAGTTTATATTAAAAGAAAAAAACAAAACTTTGAGACTAAGTTCTTTAAGAAGAAAAGGCAATCTATATGGCAATTTGTATGTTTTAAAAGTCTGCATGGTCTTACTGATTACAAGGCAGCATCTGTGTCTTTGATGATAGAAAAAAAATCAGTTGGAAATTCCAAGATAAACAAAATTATTTACAAACAAGGTATGGCCTATTAAAAAGCAGACTGAACTTTGGGAGGCCAAGCCGGGCAGATCATCTGAGGTCAGGAGTTCAAGACCAGCCTGGCCAACATGGTGAAACCTTGTTTCTACTAAAAAAATACAAAAATTAGCCATGCATGGTAGTGCATGCCTGTAATTCCAGCTACTCAGGAGCCTGAGGCAGGAGGATTTCTCGAACCCAGGAGTTGGAGGTTGCAGTGAACCAAGATGGTGCCACTGCACTCCAGCCTGGGAAACAACAGCAAAACTCCATCTCAACAAAAAAACAGGAAGAAAGAAAAAGAAACAGACTTAAATATTTCATTATTTTAGCAACTTACTGATAGGCACTTACCCATTTTTCCTAGTACTCAAAAACATTTTTCAGTTGCCTAGATGGATGCCACAGTATTACAGAAGTCTAATAATATGAGTTAATGTTCACAAAATCACAACTAAGTGATTTTGTCATATACAGCTAGTTGTTCACCCAATAATCTTACGTCTTCTTTTTAAACAAAAAACCCTATTTTACCTGCACTTGTAAGATGGGTAGATACCAATTATTTGTCTGTTTACACTATCTGGCATTCTTGTTTAGTCATATATTGAGTTTAAACTATATCATGAAAAACCAATGGTATTGATAATAGACCAATCATCTTATGTATGTAATTTGAAATTTTGTGATAGGAGATATTTCAAAGGGAGCTATGTTCCACATTTTTAAGAATGAGATGTTAATGTGAAATAAATTTCTTAAATGAAAGGGTATAACTTTTAGTTTATCATTTACTATTATACTGATATACAATAGACAACTAAAGGCATTCATTTTTCAACAGAAGATTTTGGCCTTGTGAGAAGGAGAGACAGAATTTTATAATACACTTAGTTTGTATTGAATGCAATTCTAAATTTATTTTACTATGTAAATGTATTTATTTTTATTAAAATGAAATATAAAACATAATCTATTAGCTTTCTTTGGCTGCCACAACAAAGTATCACAGACTGTACGACTTAACAATAGAAATTTATTTTCTCATAGTCGGGAGCCTTGAACTCTGAGATCAAGTTGTCAGCATAGTTGATTTCATTCTGAGGCCTCTGCCTTTATGTCTTCTCCTTTTAATTTCACATGGGCTTTCCTCTATATTTGTTTGTGTCCTGATCTGTTTTTAGGAAGACATCAGCCATATTGAATTATGGACTACTCATAGGACCTCATTTTACCTTAATCATCTCTTTAATATTTTATCTCTAAATACAGACACATTCTGAGGTACTGGGTAATGATGTGGTTAGAATTTCAACATACAAATTTGAGAGAGACCAAGTTAAACCCATAACACACAGGCATACAATCATGCACCACAGAACAATTTTTAATTCAACAAAAGATTACATGTAAAATAGTGGTTCTGTACGTCTATAACACTGTATTTTTTACCATACTTACTATATGTTTAGATACATATATCTTTACCATTAGGTTACAATTGCCAACAATTGTACAATAACATGCTATATAGGTACAGAGCCTAGGAGCAACAGGGTATATACCATAGAGCCTAGGACTGTTAGAGACTATATCATCGAAGTTTGTGTGAATGCATTCTATCAGGATAGCACAATGATGACATTGCCTAATGATGCATTTGTCAGAACATATCCCCATTGTTGAGTAATGCACAACTGCAATACATATTTTAAACAATATAATTCTTGTACTTATTAATAATATTGTGTTCTGTTTTTACAGAACACAATATATTTTATGAAATTTTATGATTGTATTAATATTAACTATTGATCAATTAAGATGGCTCTCAAACATAAAATTTTATTTTATATATTCCTGTAATTTCCAAATAATCTTTAAAACATTTAAAATAATCTTTAAAATAATCTTTAAAATAATCTTTAAAAACATTAAAATACAATAAAATAATCTTTAAAAACATTTAAAAATATAATTATAATTGCAAATACATAGTAAATGAAAAGATCATGTTATTTTAGCCAGGATTAACACCTATCTAAAAATTTTAATTAACTCTTCTAAGAATATTTAGTCTGCATGTGGTATGTGTGCTTCTCACTAAGAATTCTAAAAAGAAGGAGAAAATTGGCCTGGGTATGCAAAATATCTTATTTTTCATTGTAAGACTTTAAAAAAAACCATTAGAACATGCATCTCTTCTGAGTCAAACAGTCAAGGTTATAGTCTCTTATAAAAAATGGGAAAGGAATGCAAACAGCAAAATATAACTAAAATAACATGGCTTCATGCACCTACACATAAACACAGAAAATGGAAAAAAAAAAGTTTCTTGTGTTGAGAGTGTCAAAGCAAAACAATGCACCAGACTAAGTTAAACAGATGAGGACAAAGTTGAGAGCAGCCAGTGTTCAGTCTGAGCTCAACTCACATGAAACGTGTGAAGTATTGGGGAGGTGGCAGAGATTTTAAGATCTGGGACAAGGAATATTTCTTAGGCCATCTTTATTTGCTAAGCAACTTTATTCAAAGGAAAAACTAAATGTTCTCCTATCTGCAGGACAAGAGATAGTTCTATTATCTGGAATAAGGCTCTAGCTGAAGTTAGGCCTTACCCTCCCACAGAAATTGGGATACAGGGGTGTTATCTTTCCTAGTGATTACATTTCAAAGACATGGTCCCCTGTTCTTGAAAAAGTCTTGGGTAGTAAAACTGACAAAAAGCTTTTGAAAAGATTTACATCTCAAAAAGTCATAAAAGGAATTTTTAATTCAAAAAATTTTAAACTAAATACACGAAGGAGGTCAGGGGCCTAAAACAATGAAGAAGCCTGTCTAAAATTTAGTCAAGCAGAGGGCAACCTGAAGTATGTCTTGGTCAGGTCTCTAGTAAAATTGTTTCACAACTGCCTTTAATAGGGTAATTTCCTAAATTGGATTCTGTCAGTCATTTGTAGAGTACTTCTGAGAGATAGGAAACTTAACCCTGACACTTCCTGCATGCCTTGCCTGTGGGCAAAGCAGGCTCTCTTGGCCACAGAAAGGCTAAAAGGCAAAAGGGACACTGATGGTGGAAGTTTGAAGTCAAAGAAACATAGCCCCAAATAGGGTATGGGAGAGGCACCAACAGAATCTACTAAATCATTTTTAGAAGGTTACATTTAAGAATATTAAAGAATATATGTTCAGATATGCTTAAGATACTAGTTTTGTCTTATCCCCCCAAGTCATCAGGAAAATTGTTCTATGGCAATAACAAATCATAATTTCGTGGTTCATTAAAATGCATTTTAAGGCCAATAATATCAATATTTATTTTAAAATATTAAAAAGCATCTTAATGTCAATAAATAACTGATTTTATTGTGTTCATGTTAAAATCATAGTATACATATGCCTCATATCAGTGATTTACATATTGAATATGTTTACATAACAAGTAGTGGTTAGACATTTCTGTATCTTGAAATGTCATAGGATCTCAAGTACAGTTAATTTCTCTCTTTGAAAAATTTTTTAACTATATTTTCTCACTATAACAATGTCATACTGAAATAAACTACAGAGTAAATGAATCAATAGCCCTTGAAGTTCTAGTCACATAGACACTAAAAGGAAATAAATCTTATTCATATTCATTTGAATAAAATAGTCATTAATCTTCAACTCATGGGTGTTTTAGGACACTTTTCAAACCTTTAGTTTCCTACTGAGTATTAACTAATAGCCTTTGATTTAATAGCTGTTTAGATGGCTAGTTATTGGATTAAATGATGCCCTAAAGCTGCCCCTTGGCAAAATTAAAATTCAGTATTTCTGCTGGTAAATTATCCTGGCTTTATTTAATTTGAGATTTCAATGTGTCTTTCAAAAAAGAAAAGGAAAAATAACTTTGACATTTATTAGGCTTTACTTTAGCAGATTATTAATTGCAATATTGAGACTTATATTTTCATATTACTGATAGTGAATTCTACTGATTAGAAGAAGAGAAAACAGATTCATAGGTAATGCTTAATTTAAAAAAACACTGGAAATTTTAAGAGTACGTTATTCTGACAGTAGCACAGGAAAAATGGAGGGTTTTCCATGATATAATGCCCTTATCCATCTCAAGGGATAGCTAAAGCTTTATTTTATTTTTTTTTTTAAATGATTTGTTTAAGATGGACTAATAATGAAAATACTTAAGATACTAAAAGCACACAAGCACATTTTCTCTGGTTTGGACAAATTTTATGAATAGCATGGTAAGTTTAGAAGGTTTCTGTTACTAAAAAAATATAAATTCACTTTCTTAGTAATACAATTCTTAATAGAGAGTATTTTAAATACATTATATTTCTTGCCTCTTAAGCACAAAGGAATTCTGGAAATAAACACTGCTGAAGTAGTTTAGATAAAAAATTTAAAAAGAACAAAATTATATCTATGAATATAGTTGCTTATATTAATAAAAACAAGTAGACAAAAGATCCAGGAAGAAATAAAGAATTTACAGTCGTTAGAAAAGAATAAAAAAGAGATTTGAATTACAGTAACATTTAAATATGTAACATTTACATTTCTCAATGGCACATGCTAAAGGCAGTACTTCTTTTCCTAACAAAAGAAGTAGGGGAATTGTATTTATTATCATAAAAATAAATATTTTGCTTTATTTTTATATTAAAAATTTAGTACCATTTTAACACATGATATATCAACTTTTATTTAATGGAATATTTCACAAAGATAAACAATTTACTACAATGCTAAAAATTTACTTAGGTTAATAAAATAATTCACCTATAGAGCAATAAATGTAAATTAATAGAAAAAAAGTGTTGAACCCTCGTTACACTTAATTTTGTCTTGCTTTTAGGCCTATTCTTAAATTATAAATACAATTATAATAATTGTTAACTTATATTAAACTATATTGTTATAGTTTAATTTGCATTGTATACATTTAAATAAATGGCTTTGCTATTTTTGGCAACTGGGCACATCAATGAAGCTGTCTCTTTGTTAGTTTCCTCACCCACAGAATAGATATAATATGATTATTCTCTTCATACTCAAGAAGCCCTTAGGATAGCACCTGGAACCTAGTAAATACTATATAAATGCTTATTAAGTAAAATAAAGAAAGAAAGCAAAATTATTGAGGAAAATAGCTAAGTTTTCAGTAATTACCGATTACAAAAGAGCTGAGTAGGAAGGGACAATGAGTAGTAATAAAAATATTCTGTGCCAGGTAGAAAAATTTCTTTGGCATCCAGAAATTTTCATGTTGTTTTTAAATTTTTGCCTATATTTCCAAGTAAGTCTTAAAATAGATAAAGAATATCATATCATCACACTTCATTCTTCCTTAATGCAA
Source organism: Plecturocebus donacophilus (assembly GCA_004027715.1). Classification (NCBI taxonomy): domain Eukaryota; kingdom Metazoa; phylum Chordata; class Mammalia; order Primates; family Pitheciidae; genus Plecturocebus; species Plecturocebus donacophilus. The sequence goes on along the minus strand of PVKP010019738.1, from coordinate 30,983 downwards.
TAATTGTCAGCAAGATGAAAAACATATGGCATAAGATAAAGAATACAAAATGTCCTTCAAGGAAAGCATATATACTGAGGTAATAAAGATTCTGTCAATAATTTACATAATGCCATTGACTTTACCCAGATGACCAATATGGGATATGGGATGCTGGTCTAGATGATAAAGAGGGTATAATTTACGCGATATAGAAAGAAAGTATTGTCATATCATTGTATACTTTCTTGACTAATAACATGCCTAAGTCCTTTTTGTGTGTGTGTGGAGTATCCCAAGGTATATTTCTTACCAAATCATAGAAACTATGAATTTGGGCCATAAAATACAACAAATCTGTGGTTGCTGTTCAGATTTCTTTTTTTTTTTAATGTATATTATCTTTGTTAATGACTTTTTCATAACTTACAGTACCATTCTTAGTGTAACATTGAAGCCATAATAAATATGTAACAGGAAAATGAAATGTAGAAAATACACCTTTCTAAAGACTCAAATAGATAATCAAACTTGGTTCCACAAAGCAGGAACTTTCTGCCTTTACAAATTTGTAAGAATGCATATTTTGTATCAAAGGTTGAATTTATTTTCAAACTAGCACTGTTTGCTTATATCAATGAATATTTAAGAAAGAATGAAGTTTTAAAAGCTATATATGTCTGAAGTAATAACTGAGTTGTACTTCTCTAAGGTATTTTATTCAATACAGGTTATACTAGGCACTTAAAGTGCTTACTTGACTTGTAGTGAAATGATCCTTATCTGGATGTGATCCCCAGTACATATGATGGATATGCAGTGGGTAAGTCTGCACAAATGATTTCATTTCTTGTGATCACTTTGCCCAAGATATTTATCAGACAAGGAATTAACAATATATTGTCACTCATAAAACCAATTTCATAATGATTTGAAACCAATTTATGATCTATTATCACAAAGCCAGATAATATAACTTAAATTTTAGTAAATCACCTGCTTTCAGAAGCTCTCCAACAGAAACTTTTCCCACTGTCTCCTAACTATAGAGAAATCGGTACGTTGTTACTCTTGAATATTAGTAAACCTTGGGCATAGTATTGGGATCTTGATAATTTCTGTGCTAATTTGCTTAAGATAATGGCCTCCAGCTGCATCCATGTTGCTGAAGAGGACACAATTTCATTTCTTATGGCTGTATAGTATTCCATGGGATACATGTACCACATTATTTTTTATTCAGTCTACCTTTTATGGGCACCTAAGTTGAATCTGTGTCTTTCTTATTTTGAATAGCATGCTGATGAACATATGGGCTGTGTATTCTTATGATGGAACTATTTATTTTCCTTTGGGTATATACCCAGTAATGGGATTGCTGGATCAAATGATAGTTCAACTCAGTTCTTTGAGGATTATCCAATTGTTCTCTACAGTGGCTGGAATAATTTACATTTATGTAATATAGATTACATTTACATTTCACAAGAGTGTGATTTTCTCCTATGATATCTGAAATGAGTTTTGTTAAGGTATATTAAAAATGTATTATTTTTAATTATTGAAAATAACTTTTAGTACTTAAATTTTCCTCTAGGTAATTTATTTGTTTTTAAAGCTGCTTAAACTACTTTAGGTAATGCAAATGAAATAAAAAGCTTCCATCAAATCCCAAAGCCAACAATTTTCTCCAGATATAACCACGATTAACCATTTCTTTGATATGTTTCCAGATATATGTTAAGGGTATGCAAACATATTTTTTCTTTCTCTTGTTAGCATAGTTTGTGTACTTGTGTTTGTTTTGTTCCATCTTCTTTTATTTGTGAGGATATTTCAGAGATATTTTGATAGCATTCCAACAACTCATCATTCTTTTTATAACAGCAAACTATCTCATGTGATAGATGAAATATATCTACTTACTTGGAGATACACACACATATACTTTTTAGTATTAAAATTAATGAATAGCTTCATTTATATTTCTTTGTATATGTAAGTGGATAAAAATTGTAGAATAAATTACCACAAGTGGAATTATCACAAAAGAGTGCATACATTTTTAAATTTTGATAAAAATTACCATATTGCCCCCAGCAACAATGTTTCTGTACACAAAACTTTAGTGAAAGCATTATTAACTTTAACTCATTTATGTTTGCCAATCCTATACATGGAAAAACAGTTCTCTAATTGCCTTTTCATTAGTATTTACATTATTTTAAATGGATTTAAACTTCTTTTCAAATGTTTAAGGACCGTCTGTATTTACTTTATTGTGTCTTTGCTGTTTCTATTCTTCGGAGATTCCTCCTCATGGCCTATTTTTCCTAATGATTCAAAAGACCTGTTACAAGATTAACATGTATACCTTTGTTATATACACTGCAATATTTGTCCAATTTCATTGATATTTTTGTATATCATTCATGGTATAATTTGTCATATAATACTTTCTTTTTGAGATGGCGTCTCACTCTAGCACCCAGGCTGGAATGTGCTGGCACTACTTCTGCTCACTGCAAACTCCACCTCCTGGGTTCAAGTGATTCTCCTGCCTCAGTCTCCTGAGTAGCTGGAATTACAGGCATGCACCACAACACCCAACTAACTTTTGTATTTATAGTAGAGACAGGATTTTACCATGTTGGCCAAGCTGGTCTCAAAGTCCTGACCTCAGGTCATCCTCATCCACCCACGTCAGCCTCCCAAAATGCAGGGATTATAGGTCAGAGCCACTGTGCCTAGCCAGTCATATAATAGCTTCTTAATAATATTAGGAAAATTTATACATTTTTCATTCATGGCTTCTAAATTTGCATTCTTTTCAGAAAGGCCAATTTTATAAACAACATTTATGAAACAATTCTTCTTTCCCCAACTGATTAGCAGCAATATCACTAATATATATCAACTGGAGGATATTTGTAGACTCTTCTGTTTTACATTGAACTATATTTATTTAACAGATTTCTGTTGGATATTTGACATATACTGCATTTTTCAAATAAATTGTATATACAACATTTTGAAGGATGCTGATAGATTGTCTCCTAACTTTTCGTACATTATTTGCTAATATTACAAATGTATTTTTTAACACAGGAGAATTAAAATCTTATTGCATAATCCAAGAAATCATGGGGTGTTTTTATTCTTACTAAGCTAAATTCCCAGAATAGCCACTATCTTAGGCTAACACATTAGTAAGATACAGTGTTTTTGTTTAGTTGGTTACTGTTTTCTTCTACTTGGAGAATTTTATTTATTTTTTCTTAGTGCTATTGCAAAATGAGCTATCTGGATGAGTTGTACTTTTCGAATCTTTGATGTATCCTATGTCCTAAAGAGTTGATCAGTTGTTGTACCATTCAGTAGGTCCTGTACACATAGATAACTTGAGGGAACTTCAATCTTTATAATCGTGAGAATTCCTAAGGACACAGTGAATCTTTTCTTTAAATTTACCTGATATGATTTAAGAAATGTTTTTAAATATTATTTGTCTGTGTTTAGATTATCTGCTGATTTTTTTTTCTCATTATTACTTAGGGTTGAATACAATGAGTTCTTCCTGGGCCATGCTGTAGATACAGTTTGGAGAATGATGACAGTATTCCAGGCTGGTAGATATTCTCCCTCCATCCCCAAATGAAACATGATTAAGTGCTCCAAGAATTCCTGCTCAGTGATTTACAAATATTAGAAACTTTGCAGTCTAATGCTCTACCAATGAGCTCTACTCTCTGCCAGATAATGAGGACACGATGCAGTAACTCTCACTTTCTTAACCTTTACAAGAGTGTGTTATCTGTCTATTTTATTTTTCAACCCCATGTCTACTACTAGTGTTGGGATCTAACAGTGTCCATAAGGAATACCATGGTCAGTGTACATATCTTGCTCTGTTGCTCCCAATAACGCTCTGTTTACTCCTGGGGAGTATACTTCATTGGTAGAAGATTATTATGCTCTGCAGTGTTCATCTGAGATATGCGGCTAGATTTCTGTTGGATATTTTACATATACTCAATTTTTCATAATATCCTTGAATCTCATGTTACTATCTGCATTTTGCAAATGGCAATTAAGAATCAAAAACTTTAAACCACTTACCTAAATCTATACAAACAGTAAGTGAAGAAACAATCACTTGAACACAAATATATTTCACAAGAGAAATATTCTTTCTTTTATTCCTTCTTTTTTTTTCTTTGTATCACTTAGTAGCTATAACAATTAATTTCATATGGTGGGTACCTAATCAAATCCATATAATTAAAAAGATAGTTACCACCTTTCATAATTAAATTTTAATTAAATTTTAATTATTGTAACATTTCTAAGCATCTTTCTGTTTTGAAAGAAAATTTGTGCTAATTAATTTGAAAAAGGCTTTTGCTCAATTTTCTATGAATAGCAGCTCCCAGGAGTCCAGGACCCAAATCACTGAGAAAGGAATCTATTTCATGAAAAATGTTATTTGCAGGGTATGCAGGTAGTGAGGGAATCTAGTTTTAGCCTGTCAAGACAGTTTCTTCAATTATGCTGAGTAGCCAAAGAAAGATAGAGAGTGTATGTGTACAAAAGCAGCAGTCACATGGGAGACCCCTGAGTGAAGTAGGACAGAGTTCTGTGGAATCAACCCCTTGAATTCAGGCTCTGATGTAGCATTAGAAGTTTTAATTATTTTCTAGCTGCTTGGTTTCAGAGTAAAAGAGAATCAGTCACCCATTTGGCTTAGTCCTTTAGAAAAGAGAACAAACATTTAGGTTGTGAAAAGGTCATATGGCACCACTGACCAGCTGTGCTAACTGGTAATATAAATAAACCAAGAAGACATTCATGTGACTCATCACTGCCTGCTTTTTATGCACAATAAAAGCAAGAAACAAATCTTGATTTTACTGAGAATAAATATTAATCATAAAATAATTAGTTACTTTATATTGGCTGCAAATCCCCAACCACTTTGTCATCAAAACTCTCATTTGGAGTCGTAAATATGTAATTAAATCATAAAATATATTTTTATGGATACTCCTGAATTTTATAATATTTATATTTAAAGATTGCCATGGTCTGAATAATGTGTTTCACCAAAATTCATATTTTTGAATTTAATATCCAATGAGATAAGAGATAGAGTCTCTGATAACTTATTATGAAAATTTATCTTGGGAGTGATTATAAAAGAAGTTGCTGCTTCTACCATGTGCAAACACAGCCACAAGGAGACATCTATGAAGCAGAGAGCTAGCCCTTGTTAGACATCACATCTGCTGACACCTTGAACTTAAGTTTTCTATCTTCTAGGACTATGAGCAATTAATTTGTTGTTTATAAATTACCCAATCTAAGATATTTTATTATAGCAGTGTGATGACTAAAACAAAGAAATAAATGTGTATTTTCAAAAGGAAAGAAAAATGAAATATACTGTGTCCTGTCCTCTCCCATTAGCCATGTACTTTAGACCTTTATAGTGTACCACTCTCTACTCTGACAAAGAAGGGTAAGTATTGTTACCTTTGTTCTATTGTTTTTAAAAATATATTTAGATTGCAAAAATTCAACAGAATGGCATTGATTCTGTGGGCTTATTCCTAACACTATAAATTTAGAATGACCCTGCTATACAAATATTCAGAATTGACTTTTATATATTTGAAGTTCAACATATGTATTTATGAATTGTCATATTTAATGTATTCTTTAAGGTGAATATACCAAAATTATTTATAGAAAGTAAAACGGAAATGTTAAATTGACTAATCTTTATGCCCGCATATTAATGGTTTGGTTCTTTCTAGAATTTCACAATACATAATGTTCCATAATTTCTTAAGCTTACTTTATTCTTTTAAAACATTTTTCCTTTTACTTCTCGGACTAAATTATTTCCGGTAATTTGTCTTCAAGTATACTGATCTTTTCTTCTGTTTGATCTAGTCTTGAAATATTGTTGCACCCCAGTTGAATGTTAAACCAAACTTGTTACAACCTTTAGGAAAATTCAGAACACTCTTGTATCAGAGACCTTGCCCCGGCAGAGCACTATATATTCAACAAGAGAGTCCCAAGCTTCCAGTATTATACAGGGAAGGGAAGGGAATGATGAATGCATTCAGTGCCCCAAATTTTTGAAGAGAGTTCCCAAATTACTGACTTCTATCTTTTTAATCTTGGTGCTCTGTTGCGTCTAGCACAGTCTAGTTACTTGTGGGGAGAATAGAAGAGACAGCTTTGACTGGTAGACAACATTGATCCTTACTCTTGCTCAATACTGAAATTATAGCTTCCTCATTCTCTCTGGGCTGACTGGAGAAAGTTTTCTGTATAAGGTCAGTTTGTGAATACTGGAAGAGGTGTCTACTTTGTCTAATGCAGACACAAAGAGAGTAAAGGAAAATGAAGAATCAGGCAAAGACGTTTCAGAAAAGACTATCTGGATTTTCAGATCTACTGATTCAATAGGAAATATCATTTCCTTTTCAAATAAGGCAATTTATGTAAATACTTTTATAGGAATCATTCCTTCTTTTAAAATCTTATTCATTAATTTACCTAATAAGGTAAACAAGAACATACTTGAAGATAAAAGAGAAGCTTGGGACTACTAAAAATGATAAAGTAAAATATAATTATTATTTTTAAAGAAAATATACCTATTCAGGTATTATAGTAGCTTTTTAAATACTTGAAAGTATATTTTGTAAATCAGTTCTGTACTCCCAAATTATCTGTTTAAAATGTGCTTCAATTTTTATTTCTGCTTATGTCTTACTATTGAATACTTAATTCTAGAATGATTTCAACTATTTATACAGCATTTTTCCTGTCTTTTCTTATTTTTTTTGAATAAAACTCAGTTGTCTTATTCTTTTCTGCCTAATGACTCCACTTGTATCCAAAACAAAATTAAAAAGCTCTGAATTAAATCATTCCCATACTTTCAAGGAGGGTACTTTAAAATATTTATGGAGAATATCTCATCAAAAGTGTTTTTATTGTTTAATGAATATTTTACATTTGTTCTTGGGTCTATAACAACCAGCATATATTTATTTTCATTTTTCTTATTTTTCATACCTGCAATCTATTGCATAATCATATTGGCACATTAGTCAAATTATGGAACTGTGGAATAAAAATGTTTGAAAATATTTTCAATTCCCCCTTACCCACCTACTACCCTTCCCATCCTCTGGTAACCATCCTTCTACATTAAGGAATTCTCTAAAATGAAGTTTTGTAAATTGCAGGTAAATATAAAGTTTTCTTCTTTACCTTTCATAAAACTTGGTAAATTTGTTGGCTATTATTCTTTAACTTTTCCAGTTTAATCAAAATCTTACTATAAATTCACTGGAAAAATTTAGTAAATAACTTATTTTACACAACATTTTAATTACTAATTTTAATAAATATGCATTAATTGAAAATACATAAGGTGAATACCGAACGGACAAATTCCTTTTGGCTTTTTGATCTTCCTCCCTTATTGCATGGTCAGAATGGCTCATCACTGGATCCAAATTCCAGTCAAAAAGAAGGAGATCGGAGTAGGGAGAACACACACTTCTTATTTTATTTTTTTGTACTTTAGGTTCTGGGGTACATGTGCAGATCATGCAGGATTGTTGCATAGGTACATACACGGCAATGTGGTTTGCTGCCTCCATCCCCCTGTCACCTATATCTGGCATTTTTCCCCATGTTATCCCTCCCCAAACTCTCCACCCCCCACTGTCCTTCCCCTAGACACCCCCAAAAGATCTCAGTGTGTGATGCTCCCCTCCCTCTGTCCATGTGTTCTCATTGTTCAATACCCACCTATGGGTCAGAAGATGCGGTGTTTGAATTTCTGTTCTTGTGTCAGTTTGCTGAGAATGATGGTTTCCAGATTCATCCAAGTCCCTACAAAGGACACAAATTCATCCTTTTTTATGGCTGCATAGCATTGCATGGTATATATGTGCCACATTTTCTTCATCCAGTCTATCATCAATGGGCATTTGGATTGGTTCCAGGTCTTTGCTTTTGTAAACAATACCATAATAAAAATACATGTGCATGTGTTTTTATAACAGAATGATTTATAACCCTTTAGGTATATACCCAGTTATAGGTTGTAGGGACAAATGGAATTTCTATTCTAGGTCCTTGAGGAATCGCCACACTGTTTTCCACAATGGTTGAATTAATTTATACTCCCACCAACAGTGTAAAAGTGTTCCTATTTCTCCACATCCTCGCCAGCAACTGTTTTCTCTGGATTTTTTACTGATCAACATTCTAACTGACATGAGATGGCATCTCAATGTGGTTTTGATTTGCATTTCTCTAATGACCAGTGATGATGAGCATTTTTTCATGTTTGTTGGCCTCATATATGTCTTCTTTGAAAAGTGTCTGTTCATATCCTTTGCCCACTTTTGAATGGGGTTGTTTCTTGTAAATCTGTTTTAATTCTTTGTAGGTTCTGAATATCAGCCCTTTGTCAGATGGGTAGACTGCAAAATTTTTTCCCCATTCTGTTGGTTGTCTGTTCACTCTAATGAATGTTTCTTTTGCTGTACAGAAGCTCTGGAGTTTAATTATAACTTATTTGTCTATTTTGGCTTTTGTTGCCAATGCTTTCAGTGTTTTAGTCATGAAGACCTTGCCTATGCCTATGTCCTGAATGGTTTTGCCTAGGTTTTCTTCTAGGGTTTTTATGGTGTTAGGTCTTATGTTTAGGTCTTTAATCCAACTGGAGTTGATTTTAGTGTAAGATGTCAGAAGGGGTCCAGAGTCTACTTTCTGCACATGGCTAGCCAGTTTTCCCAACACCATTTATTAAACAGGGAAACCTTTCCCCAATGCTTTTGTCAGATTTGTCAAAGATCAGATAGTTGTAGATGTGTGGTGTTGCCTCCGAGGCCTCTGTTTTGTTCCATTGGTCTATATCTCTGTTTTAGTACAAGTACCATGCTGTTTTGATTACTGTAGCCTTGTAGTATAGTTTGAAGTCAGGTAGCATGATGACTCCAGTTTTGTTCTTTTTTCTTAGGATTGTTTAGGCTATGTGGGCTCTCTTTTGGTTCCATATGAAGTTTAAGGTGTTTTTTTTTTTTTTTTCCAGTTCTGTGAAGAAGTCATTGGTAGCTTGATGGGGATAGCACTGAATCTATAAATTATTTTGGGCAGTATGGCCATTTTCACAATATTGATTCTTCCTGACCATGAGCATGAAATATTTTTCCATCTGCTTGTGTCTTCTCTTATTTCTTTGAGCAGTGGTTTGTAGTTCTCCTTGAAGAGTTTCTTCACATCCTTTGTTAGTTGCATTCCTAAGTATTTTATTATTTTTGTAGCCATTGTGAATGGGAGTTCACTCTTGATTTGGCTCTGTGTTAGTCTGTTATTGGTGTATAGGAATGCCTGTGATTTATGGACATTGATTTTGTATCCTGAGACTTTTTTGAAGTGGCTTATCAGTTTACAGAGATTTAGGGCTGAGGCAATGGGGTCTTATAAATATACAATCATGTCGTCTGCAAATAGAGACAATTTGATTTCCTCCTTTTCTAATTGACTACCCTTTATTACTTTTTCTTGCCTGATTGCTCTGGCTAGAACTTCCAATACTATATTGAATAGGAGTGGTGAGAGAGGGTATCCTTGTCTAGTGCCAGATTTCAAAGGAAATGCTTCCAATTTTTGCCCATTCATTATGATATTGGCTATGGGGTTGTCATAAATAGCTTTTATTATTTTGAGATATGTTCCATCAATATCTAGTTTATTGAAAGTTTTTAGCATAAAGGGCTGTTGAATTTCATCAAAGGCCTTCTCTGCATCTATTGAGATAAACAAGTTTTTTGTCATTGGTTCTGTTTATGTGGTGGACTACGTTTATTCCACATATCACCTCTGGCCAATATTGTTTTCCATCATTTAGTCACTTATTTAGTGCCTGTGTTGTTGGACATTATTCATTTTGATAATGTATAGAAGTAATATATTCTTTCACCTATAAATTTCTTTAAAATATTTTTCACATTGCCTCCAAATTTTAGCAAGAAATTATAATTTTTTAAATACCCTATAATTTGTATAAGATGAGACATATGAACACGATTCATTATTCTATAAATTAGAATGAAAGTGTTATTATTGAAGTACTCCATTAATTCCATTTCCCGTTATTATACTTTATTTGATCATGTTAATTAGATGGGGAAACTCTTCACAGTTCAAAATGCAAAATTATTTCCAATTTTTTTTTCTGAAAAATATTCCGAACAGTGTAATGTGACACTTACTTACTTTTACTTACAGGAAGACTGTCATACTCCTCTCTTTTTGTTTTTCGTCGTAAAAGTTACTTAAGATCTAATAGCTTTAGGCTCTTGGTGAATAATTTAGTAACTTTTCATTACATAGATACTTAGCACTGTGCTAGTATTCATTAAATGTCATACAAAAATAAAAGATTTTAATCACTGGTAAACATCAATATAATTTAAAAATTGCCCAAGTCTATACACATCACACACATACACACACACACACAATGTGTAGAGTCAACTCTCTGTATTTATAGGTTTCACATCTATGTTTTCAAGCAGCCATGGATTGAATCCTGTGGATATGGATGGCCAACTATTCCATGCCATTTCACATACGGTTCTTGAGCATCTGCATAGTTTGGTATCCACAGGGGTTCTAGAACCAATTCTCTACTGATATAAAGGGCCAACTGAATACATACATGCACACTCAAACATATATATATACAGACGATGTACATACATACAGTATACATGTACATATTAAATATATACATGTACATAAAATATAAAATACACACACACACACACACACGCACATACACACACACACACACAATCCAGCAAGAGACTTGAGCACATAACCAGTTTAGTATACATTAGCAAACAGCACCAGGAGTTTCAGAGAGAAAACAACTGAGGCGGGCTATTTTAAAACAGGGTTTATCACAGTCAATATAATGAATAAACCTATACTTATTTTTCTCAAAGAAAGGAATGGATATATTCATGTTAAAATATGGATTAAAGCTTATGATTGTTTTCCTATAAAGTAAATATATTCCTCTAAAACTGAACCTAGGCAATACCATTCAGGAGATAGACATAGACAAGGACTTCATGACTAAAACACCAAAAGCAATGGCAACAAAGGCCAAAATAGACAAATGAGATCTAATTAAACTTAAGAGCTTCTGCACAGCAAAAGAAACTATCAATAGAGTGAACCAGCAACTGAGAGAATGGGACAAATTTGACAAGGCCTACTATCCAGAATCTACAGAGAACTCAAACAAATTTACAAAGACAAACAACCAACCCCATCATAAAGTGGGCAGAAGATAAGAACAAACACTTTTCCAAAAAAGACATTTATGCAGTCAACAAACATATGAAAAAAAGCTCATCATCACTGGTCATTAGAGAAATGGAAATCAAAACCACATTGAGAAACCATCTCACACCAGTTAGAATGGTGATCATTAAAAAATCAGGAGACAACAGATGCTGGAGAGGATGTAGAGAAACAGAAACGCTTTTACACTGTTGGTGGGGGCGTAAATTAGTTCAACCGTTGTGGAAGACAGTGTGGTGATTCCTCAAGGATCCAGAAATAGAAATACCATTTGACCCAGCAATCCCATTACTGGGTATATATCCAAAGGAGTATAAATAATTCCATTATAAAGACACATGCACACGTATGCTCACTGTGGCACCTGTTTACAATATCAAAGACTTGGAACCAACCCAAATCCCATCAATGATAGACTGGATAAAGAAAATGTGGCACATATATACCATGGAATACTATGCAGCCATAAAATAGGATGAGTTCATGTCCTATGCAGGGACATGGATGAAACTGGAACCTATCATTCTTAGCAGACTGACACAAGAACAGAAAACCAAACACCACATGTTCTCACTCATAAGTGGTTGTTGAACAATGAGAACACATGGACACAGGGAGGGAAACATCAAACACTGGGGCCTAGAGATGGAGGGCTAGGAGAGAAATGGCAGGGAGTGAGGGGATTGGGGAGGGATAGCATTAGGAGAAATATCTAATGCAGATGATGAGATGATGGATGCAGCTAACCACCACCATGGCACGTGTATACCTATGTAATAAACCTGCACAATCTGCACATGTACCCCAGGACTTAAAGTATGATAAATAAATGTTTTAAAAAAGAAAAATCCATATTTAAAATTACAAAGCAAAAAAATAAATAAATAAAAATAAAGACACATGCACATATATGTTCATTGCAGCACTTAAAAAAAAACTTTGTGAAAACCCCCGCAGTGATCAGGAGGATATAGTCTCTATTATCCACTTCATAGGGAAGGTGATGAAGAAAAGCCTCTCAAAGAGCAGGACCAGAGTCCAGAGAGAACGGCATGACAGTTCCTTCCAGAGTATTTATAGATCTCAAAACCTCAAAAATATTGCTGATGTAGGGGCCTATATATTACAAAGAAATATAGAACTGAATGTAGAAATTAGATGATGTTTGGCTTGCATTATTTGAGGACTGGCTGAGCACATTATTTTAATAATAAGATGCATATGTATAGATGTTTGGGTAACTGAAGAAGCAGACTACAGCAGAGAATATAGTTGTATATTCAAACACGTATTGTCAATGTACTCCTTAATAAAATAACCTTAGTTTTATTGAAGGAAGAAACACATCCAGGAAAAACAACTTCATTCCCCACTTGAAAGTAACCTTCCATAATTTCATATTGATAATGTAAGCTAGGGTTACACTAATAATAAATCAATTTGACCTTTAACATAGTGCCAGGAAATATTTATATATAGTAAATTCATTTAATTCTATAATTTAAAAATATATTTCCATAGGAAAGACTATTTGGAAAAATGGATAAAAATAGAAACGAACAAATTAAAAGTCAGAAAAATATTTTAAAAATAGAACACAAAAGAAAATCAAACCACTAATAATTAAGTATTCACGATATACTAAGGAATTTTGCTCAGCTATTTGTACATATTATATATTAATTTTCTATCAATATCTATACTATTACATGCTATGAATAGGCAGGAAAACCAGCGTTAGAATTTTCAAGGTCTTAAGATTTGATACGCCTACAGAATAATATTTCATTCATAGTCTAATATAAAATATGCACAATGTAGAATAACGGAAAGCACTAGTGACAGAGAAGCACATTGGAGCTGGAAGTCAGATTTTATATTGAGAAGAAAACACATGCTCTAAGAAGTTTTGACTTTCTGGAAATTTTGAGTAATTTCTTTAGAATATAAGAGCCTTTGAAGCGGGCACAATGGCTCATGCCTGTCCCAGTATTTTGGGAGGTTGAGATAGGTGGATTGCTTGAACCCAGGCGTTCAAGACCAGCTTGGACAATATGACAAAACCTCATGTCTGCAAAAAATACATAATTAGCAGGGCTGGTAGTGTATGTCTGTAATCCCAGCTACTCAGGAGGCTGAGGTGGGAGGATCTCTTGAGCCCAGGAGGTGGAGGTTTCAGTGACCCATCATGGGGCCACTGCACTCAGCCTCAATTTAAAAAAGAAGAACCTTGGAAGGTTCTTGTTGCTAGGATGTCAGACTGAAAGCTACTAACCAGCAGATATTTTCCATTGAGAACTTCAGGAACATGGGAAGCCAATTCCCCAGATATCCTTCATCTTGATATATTCTGTCAAGATCTGCTAAGAATAAATTATTTATGTTCATTACAGTAACCCCTAAATATAATAAGGATTGTATGCTATAGCATTTATTTTTTTAATTCCTCCAAACTATTTCATTGCAAGATTACTAGAAGTTAATAACCTCATTTTTAGATAAGGAAAGTGTTAGAAAGGTTAAGTGAATTGGTCATTGCCATTTGCAGAATAAGACTGGTAGCTGCCTTGAAGATTTTATAGTGTGACTCAAAACAAGCTAACTTATCAATATTAGAGTTCCATTGTATTTATTTGAAACTACAAGTGAAAACTTAGGACTCTGTTTATGCCTAACATTACTGTAATAGGCTGCTCCATTAAATCATATTAAGTTATGTTTAAATATAATATATCTTAAGTGTGGACAGTTTCTAACCTTTTGCATTATTAGTGAAATCATGTACTACTAAGCTTGTAGTTTTTCCACATGGTTGGTGATCTTAGAAAGACTCATCTTCGATATTAAGAAATAAAACACAATTATTGTGCCCTGCTGAAACAATAACAAGCTAGCAACCATTTACTCCCTCTCCTTCCCTGTTTCCATCTCCTCTTTGAAATACTCATAAAATCATGCACAGTAATACTAAGTGACTACATAAGATAAAGCAGGTATCAATCAACAATTTCCAAAAATATGGAGACATTATTACTAATCAAAGGTTGAATGGATTAATAAAACAAAAGAGCAGGGCTAAAGTAGAAAATAGGTTGATAGTCATGTTATCACCAACTCTTGCATATCATGCCCTGCATTTGTTTATTCCAGAACAACTGTTAAGCAAAAAGCCATACCAACTGCACAAACAAAATGTGTAGCTCTAATTGTACATGTTTGGGAAATTAAAATAATGATATAAAAGGAATGAAAAAACACACGAGAATATTTTAGGATACTGTGTATACTATCATGGGGAAGATGAAAGAAGATCTAATGAGGCAATGTTTTATATTTTTGTTTTTGTTATTACTGTTGTTTGATTTTGGCTTTGTTTTCATGTACTCATTTTATTATAAATAAAAATGAGCACTTCTTCTAAGAAAACCTCCCCATCCATATATTGAGTTCCAAGAAATTTAAGCAAAATAAAAAATAAAACCTCAGCTCCATTAAAAGTGATTTACAAGACATGTTTCTAAAAGATTTTCCTAGGGGTGATTCCTGATTAAGATGTAAGATTCTGACTGCATCCAAATGTACACCATAAATGAGGAGAGGGAATCCTCTTTCTTCTCCACTGGCAAATTCCATGATAAAAGTCTTGTCATCTACATATGCTCTTTAAAAACATGTTGCAGCATGAGAGAAATAGGGGAGATTTCAGAGAAAATTCCACTTCCAAAGTAATTTACCACAAGAGACCAAAGTAAACTTCAGAAAGTAACTATTCTTGTCTTCTCGAATTACTTCATTTTCAAAAATCCAGGGTATTCTTTTATAATTATATGTATCTAAAAATATTCCCTGTGATGTTTCCTGATCTCTGTTGTTTTGTATACATAGAATATTTATTAGAATAATTATTTTTGACTAATTTTCAAAAAGGAAAAGAATAAGTAACTAAGTACCTCACTAAAAATGTAGTCATTTCTTTCACATTTTTTAAATATTTTTTAATATTGTATGTTATGTAAAGCAATGAAAATGAGATCAAACAGGAAGACTGAACAGAAATGTCTATAGTACCTACTCCTAAGATCTCAAGAAATAATAGACAAGGTATTTATGAGAGAAAATAATAAATCAAAAAATCAAGAAAGCATCAATGGACCCAAAACTTTGAGCGATTCTTCGAAAATAGAAAGTATTAGGATGAAATTTACAAAGAAAAAATCTAAAAGCAAAGAATATGAAATACACTGAAAATCATACAAATGAAATCATGCAGAAGTTTCTTGATGTAGAGAAAACCAAAGATGAGGGACAAAAACAGGCAATAGCTTCAAAGGAGTAATAGGGTTATTTTTTAAAAAGTAGCAATAAGATTATCTTAGCTTATGCATCAATCCTCTTGGGCAACTGTCAACATCATGACTCTCCTGGAAAGTTTTAAAATCATGTCAGTACCTTGACCATAATTCTAAAAAGTTAATGATGAACTTGGTTTGGGAGCCATGCAGTTGTATGTTTTAAAACTTCTTATTTGATTGTAATATGACATAAGGGTTGAGAACTATGACTTAGAGCTGAAGTCAGCAAACCATAGCCTTCAGATCAAATCTGGCCCACAACCTGTTTAATATGGTCCCAGGTTAAATTGTTTTTTTTTTTTGTTATCAACTGGCTGAAAAAATTTTAAAAGAGATAACTTTTTATGATGTAAAATGTATTTAAAATTCAAATATCAATGCCAAAAAATAAATTTGTATTGAAATAAAGCATTTCTCATCTTTCACTTATTAGTTAAGGCTGCTTTTCACTAAATTGGCAGAGTTGTGTAATAGTGACATGACAGCATGGACACCAAACCAATATATTTGCTGTCTGGCTATTTAAAGACTAAAGATGCCAACCTTGGCTTAAAAGATAAATCTATGTGTAATAGTCCATTTTCATGCTGCTGATAAAGACATATCTAAGACTGTGCAATTTACAAAAGAAAAAGGTTTTATTAGACTTACAGTTCCACATGGCTGGGGAAGCCTCAAAATCATGATGGAAGGCAAAGAGAAGCAACTTAATTTTATATGAATGGCAGTAGGCAAAAAGAGAGCTCATGCAGAAAAATTCCCATTTTTAAAATCATCAGATCTCATATGACTCATTCCCTATCACAAGAACAGGCCAGGAAAGATCCACCCCCATAATTCAATCACCTACCACAGGTTTCCTCCCACAACATGTGGGAATTGTGAGAGTTACAATTCAAGTGGAGATTTGGGTGGGTACACAGTCAAACCATATCATTCCACTGCTGGCCCCTTGCAAATCTTATGTTCTCACATTTCAAAACCAATAATGTCTTCCAAACAGTCCCCCAAAGTCTTAACTCATTTCAGCATTAATTCAAAAGTCCAAAGGTCAATGTCTCATCTGAGACAAGGCAAGTCCCTTCTGCCCATGAGCTGTAAAATTAAAAACAAGTTAGTAACTTCCTAGATACAAGAGGGGTAAAGGCATTTTATAAACACAGCTGTTCCAAATGGGAGAAATTGGCTGAAACAAAAGGGCTACTGGATCCATTCAAGTCTGAAATCCAGCAGGGCAGTCAAATCTTAAAGCTCCAGAATGATCTCCTTCGACTCCAGGTCTCTCATCCAGGTTAGGCTGATGCAAGAGGTAGGTTCCCATGGTCTTGGGCAGCAGATCTGCCCCTGTGGCTTTGCGAGTATAGCCTCTCTCCTGGTTATTTTCATGGGCTGAGTGTCTGTGGTTTTTCCAGATGAACAGTGCAAGCTTTCAGTGGATATACCATTCTAGGGAGTGGAGAATGGTGATCCTCTTCTCATAGCTACACTAGGCAGTGCCCCAACAGGGACTCTGTTGGGAGCTGTGACCTCACATGTCCTTCTGCACTGCCCTAGCAGAGGTTCTTTTTGAGGGCCCTTCCCCTGCAGCAAACTTTTGCCTGGGCATTCAGGCATTTCCATCAATTCTCTGAAATCTAGGTGGAGATTCTCAAACCTCAATTCTTGACTTCTGTGCACCCACAGGCCCAACACCACATGAAAGCTGCCAAGGCTTGGGGCTTTCACTTTCTGAAGCAACAGCCTGAGCTGTACCTTGGCCCCTTTTATTCAGGGCTGGAATTACTGGGATGCAAGGTACCAAGTCCTTTGACTGCACACAGCTTGGGGACTCTGAGCCTGGCTCACAGAACAATTTTCTCCTAGGCCTCCAGGCCTGTGATTGGAGGGGCTGCTGTGAAGAACTCTGACATGCCCCATGTCAGATTTCTGCAGCCACCTTCAATTTCTCCCAGAAAATGAGTTTTCTTTTCTATCACATTGTCAGGCTGTATATTTTCCAAACTTTTATGATCTGCTTCCCTTATAAAACTGAATGCCTTTAACAGTACACAAGTCACTTCTTGAACACCTTGCTGCTTAAAAATTTTTTCCAACAGATACCCTAAATCATCTCTCTCAAATTCAAAGTTCCACAAATCTCTGTGGCAGGGGCAAAATGCCACCAGTCTCTTTGCTAACACATAACAAAAGTCACTTTTTCTCCAGTTCTCAACAAGTTCCTCATTTCCATCTGAGACCACCTCAGCCTGGACCTTATTGTCCATATCACTATCAGTTTTTTGGTCAAAGCCATTCAACAAGTCTCTAAGAAGTTCCAAACTTTTCGATATTTTTCTATCTTCAGAGCCCTTCAAACTGTTCCAACCTCTGCCTGTTACCCAGTTCCAACGTCGCTTCCACATTTTCAGGTAACTTTTACTGGTGGCAATTTACTGTATTAGTCCATCTTCAAGCTGCTGATAAAGACATACCTGAGACTACAATTTACAATAGGAAGAGAATGAATCGGACTTTACAGTTCCACATGGCTAGGAAGCTTCACAATCATGGTGGAAGGCAAGCAGGAGCAAGTCACATCTTATGTGAATGGCAGCAGGCAAAAAGAGAGCTCATGCAGGAAAACTCCCATTTTTAAAATAATTAGATCTCATGAGACTCATTCACTATCATGAGAACAGCTCAGGAGAGACACACCCCATTAATTCAATCACCTCCCACAGGGTTCCTCCCACAAAACATGGGAATTGTGGGAGTTACAATTCAAGATGAGATTGGGGTGGGGACATATTCAAACCATATTACTATGTTTTCTAAACTTTTCTGATTATAAATCACCTGTAACCATTATTATAAAGAAAAAGAAAGAAAAAACTTAAAGCTTGACCCAAAAATCATAATTCACTGTCTCATTATGTACTTAACATCAAGATGATATTTACCATCATGGGAGTTTGAGGAAATATAGAGATAACTATACAATGCAAGTATAAAAATTACAATAAGACTTTAATAAAGCAGTATGAGACCATGGTACCCACAAAGCAAAATTAACCTAAAATTTTGTAAGTTAAAATGGAATCTTTGAAAAAGAAAAGAAGTGCTAAATAAAAGAATAAACAACTAAGAACTAATGCATGAGCTGAGACATTCATGCGGGCTACACTCTGAGAAAGAGAGAGTTTGGAAAAGTTGAAAGAAAAGCTGAACCACTCCCCAGTACTTATAGGCACTTGCCAAATGGGAACTGGGTTGCACCCTCCTCACTCTCTGTCATTTTCTTATCACTCTTCTTGCATCCTAGTGTTTTATTTTATGCCTTATTCCTTTTTACATCCTGAAGACTGCAGGGATCACATGCTGAGAGCTTCCAGGTTGGGAGGAAAGCCGTCTCCTTGACATGACCACTCTCCCAGAGGAGAGTCCTGTGCAACCAGAATAGGGGTGGCTGTCATTTTCAACGTGCAGGTGATTCCTGAAGATTGAGTCCCGTGACATTTAAAGCCATGAGTTCCGAAGATGCTAAGTTACTGAAAACTCCCAAGGGTCTGAATGAAAGTGTCTTTAATCAACATTCACAATAGTCTAGAAAACCTTATACTGTGCTGGTTGAGGCAAAGGTCAATGTTACTACACTGTTCACTGAGGGAGGGGAACAGTGGCCATCAGCCCCAGCCTCACATATGTTGTAACGTATGCAAAAGTGTGTACCAGTTATTTCTTTTTTGATTTTTTTTAAATAACCAAAAAAGCCTCCCTCCTGACTGTTTTCATGGGCTAATGTTGAGTGTCTGTAGAATAAAAGAAATAACATAGATTAAAGCAAATGAGATTGAAATTTGAAAACAATACAAAAGATCAATACAATAAGAAGTTCATTGTTTGAAAAGACAACATCAAACCTTTAGCCACACTAAGAAAAAAAGACAAGAGGACCCAAATAAATAACACCAGAGATGAAAAAGGAGACACTACAAAAAAATCACAGAAATTCTAAGGACTACAAGAAGCTACTACGAACAACTCTATGCCAATAAATTCAAAAGCCTGGAAGAAATTGATAAATTCCTAGTCCTACCAAGATAGAATCAGGAAGAATTTTGAAACCTGAATAGACAAGATCAAAATTGAGACCAAAACTATAATAAAATGTCTCCAACAAAGAAAAACCTGGGGCCTGATGGCTTCACTGATAAATTTTACCAACCATTTAAAAAAACTATACCAATTCTACTGAAACTATTCCAAAAAGAGAGAAGGGAATATTTCCAAACTCATCCTATGAGGTCAGTATTAACATGACACCAAAACCAGACATGTATAAAAAGAAACTATAGGCCAATATCCCTGATGAACATCGATGTAAAAATTTCCATCAAAAATACTAAAAATGTGAATTCAATGACACATTAAAAAGATCATTCATCATGACCAAGTGGGATTTATCCCAAGGGTGTAAGGATGGGTCAACATATGTTAATCAAGCAATGTGATACATCATATCAACAAAATAAAGAACAAACAACATATGATCAGTTCAATTAATGCTGAAAAAGTATTTGATAAAATTCAATATCTTTCATGGTAAAAACCCTCACAAAACTGGGAATAGACAAGACATACCTCAACACACACAAAGCGCCATATATGACAGACTCACTGTGAGTGTAATACTGAATGGGGAAAATACTGAAAACCCTCTGTCTTAAGATCTAGAACACGATAAAGATGGCCCTTGTCACCACTGTTATTCGACACAGCACTGAAAATCATAGCTCAAGCAGTAAAACAAGAGAAAGAAAGAAAGGGCATCCAAATTGAAAATGAACAAGTCAAATTATCATGTTTTTGTAGATGAAATGATGTTATATTTGGAAAACCTAAAGATTCTACCAAAAAAACTATTAGAACTGATAAATTCAGTAAAACTGTGGGATACAAAATCAACATACAAAAATCAGTGGCATTTTTATATCATAAGAGCAAACAATCTGAAACAGAAATCAAAAAAATAATCCTATTTACAACACTTACAAATAAACCAGAGTATCTATGAAAAAACTTAACTAAAGACATGAAAGATCTCTACAATGAAAACTATAAAACACTTATGAAAGAAATTGTAGAGGGTGTAAAAAAATTGAAAGATATTTTATGTTCATGGATTTCTTTTTTTTTTTTTGAGATGAAGTTTCACTCTTGTTAACCAGGCTGGAGTGCAATGGCTCGATCTTGGCTCACCGCAACCTCTGCCTCCTGGGTTCAAGCAATTCTCCTGCCTCAGCCTCCTGAGTAGCTGGGACTACAGGCGTGCGCCACCATGCCTGCCTAATTTTTGTATTTTTAGTAGAGACGGGGTTTCACCATGTTGACCAGGATGGTCTCGATCTCTTGACCCTGCGATCCACCAGCCTCAGCCTCCCAACGTGCTGGGATTGTAGGCATGAGCCACTGTGCCCAGCCTATTCATGGATTTGAAGAACAAATATTGTTAAAATGTCCATACTACCCAAAGCAATCTACAGATTCAATGCAGTCGCTATCAAAATATCAATAACATTCTTCACAGAAATATAAAAAATAATTATAAAATTTACATAGAATCACAAAAGACCCAGAATAGCCAAAGTCATTCTGAGAAAAAAAAAAAGGACTCATACTACCTTACTTCAAATTATACTGTAGAGATATAGTAATTAAAACAGCATGGTACTGGCATAAAAGCAGACACATAGACCAATGGAAACAGCAGAGAGAACCCAGAAATATATCTATACATCCATAGTGAATTCATTTCAACAAAGGGGCCAAAACATATATTGGGGAAAAGGACAATGTCTTCAATAAATGCCGCTGAGAAAACTGGATATCCATATTAGAAAAATGACATTAGTTACTTATCTCTCACTATAAACAAAAATCAAATGAAAATAGATTAAAGACTGAAATTTGTGACCTGAAAGTATGAAATTACTAAAAGAAAACACTGGGAAAAATACACAGAATGTTGGTCTGGGCCAATATATCTTTAATACTCCAAAAGCACAGGCAATCAAAATGAAAATGGACCAATGGGATCAGATCAGTTTAAAAAAAATACAGATCAAGTTAAAAAGCTTCTGCAAGCAAAGGAAACAGCAAAGTGAAGAGACAACCCACAGAATGGTAGAAAATATTTACAAACTATCCATTTGACAATGGATTAATAAGTAGAATATGTAAAGAGTGCAACAACTCAATAGGAAAATAATATGATAATCTGATTTTAAAATGGGCAAAATGTCTGAATAGACATTTCTCAAAAGACATAAAAATGGAAAACATATATAGGAAAAGGTACTCAACATCACAGCCTATCAAATAAATGTAAATCAAAATTACACTGAGGTATTTTATGAGAAAAATGGTTAAAATGGTTTTTATCCAAAAGACAAGCAATAATGAATGCTAATGAGGATGTGGAGAAAAGGAAACCCTCATAGTGCATTGTTAGCGGGAATGCAAATTAGTACAGCAACTATGGCGAACAGTATAAATGTTCTTTGAAAAGCTAAAAATAGAACTGCCATATAATCCAGCAATCACACTGCTAGGTATATACCCAAGAGAAAGGAAATTAGTATATCAAAGACACATCTGCCCTCCCACTGTTATTGCAGCACTATTTACAATCACCAGTATTGGGAAGTGTCTGTCAACAGACGAATGGATAAAGAAAAAGTGGCATGTATACACAATGCTGTACTATTCAGTGATTGAAAGAATTATATCCTGTCATTTGCGACATGGATGAAACTGGAGGACATTTTGTTAAGTGATATAAGCCAGGCACAGAAGGCCAAACTTATTGTTTTCACTCATTTCTGGGAACTAAACATTAAAATAATTAAATTCATGAAGATAGAGAGTTTAATGATGGTTATCAGAGGCTGGGAAGGGTAGTAGAAGTAGGAGAAAAGTGGGAATGGCTAAATGGATAGAAAAATATAGTACAAGAAAATGAATAAGATGTAGTATTTGAGGCCAGGTGTGGTGGTTCACACCTGGAATCCTAACATTTTAGGAGGGTGAGACGATCAGATTGCTTGAGCTCAGGAGTTCCAGACTAGCCTGGACAACATGGCAAAACTACATCTCTATAAAAAATACAAAAATTAAATAAGCATGGTGGTGCCCCACTATAGTCCCAGCTATTTGGGAGACTAAGGTGAGAGGATCACTTGAGTATGGGAGGTTGAGTCTGCAGTGAGCAGAGATTGTGCCACTGCAGTCTAGCCTGGGTGATAGAGTAAAATCTTGTCAAAAAAAAAAAAAAAAAGAAAGGAAGGGAGGGGAGAGTAAGGAAAGGGAGGAGAAGGGAGGGTATGGGAGGGGAAGGGAGGAAAAAGAAGATCATTTGATATTTGACAGCATAACAAAGTGATTACAGTCAACCGTAATTTCTTGTACATTTAAAAATAACTGAAAGAGTATAACTGAAATGTTCATAACACACAAAAAATAACTGCTTGAGGTGACGGAAGCCCCATTTATCCTAATGTGATTATTATGCATTGTATAATGTATAAAAATATCTCATGTACTCCATAAATCTATATACCTATGGTGTACCTCCCACGAAAGTAAATTTTAAAAAAATCATTAAGACTTAACTGAGATTAAATGATCAGAGATGAAATTAGTAGAATGGCTCTGTAGCAGCTATCTTAATAACTGAAGGTAGTGACCTGGTAGCAATTTAACTTGAAAGAAATTTCTAAGTGCTTGGCTGAGTATTAAAACAGTTTCTCATATGACATTATACAAAGGTCTGTTTATGTACAAGAATTGTGGCAAAACTCTAGTGATACACATCAGTCCTCTTTCGCTCTATGTTTGCAGCCAGATAAGCTACAACTGTTATAGAGGAGAAAGGCAGCTAACTTAATATCCTAAAACAATAAATTCTTAGACATAGTAAAATAAATACCTTCAAATTACAAAAAAGCAGCTAACAAATGACTCAAAAGAATAAAAAACTGAAATAGAATTTTGTCGAAGGCCTTTTCTGCGTCTATTCAGATAATCATGTGCTTTTTGTCTTTGGTTCTGTTAATATGGTGAATTACGTTTATAGACTTGCGTATGTTGAACCAGCCTTGCATCCCCAGGATGAAGCCTACTTGATTATGGTGGCTAAGCTTTTTGATGTGCTGTTGCAATCGGTTTGCCAGCATTTTATTGAAGATTTTTGCATCTATGTTCATCATGGATATTGGCCTGAAGTTTTCTTTTCTTGAATAACATATTTTATAATTAAAGAATAAAATGATGAAGCAAAAAGAAATAATAGACTTACTAGTCAATGACCTGATACAAGTTTTTTGAAAATAAAAAATAGGCAAGAAAAATGACAAAAAAAGCGACAACATAAAATGTACGAAGTAGATTCTTAAAAATAAGAGAATGTAATGTTATACTGATTACTTTGTAGTTATTTCATAATGATGACGTTCCATAATTTAAATTGTTTACAATGCCACATGAATAGTAGAAAGTTTGATCAGACCAGTAAATTTATTCAAAATTAAACTGATAAGCAAATATTTACTCATAAAAAATACTCATTCAGGATATCATATGCTCAAGTTCTACTACATTTCAAGAAAAAATGTTTTAAATATTTATGTTTATTTAATTCACATTAAAAATGTAAAAGATTATAGCTTGTCAAATAATTCTGTATGCTGAAATAGGTTATCAAATCTAAAAAAGAAAAGCAACATAGGAAAATTTGTGGAAATATATTACTACAAATTTTAAATACATATTTGGAAATTCACCAATCTAGATTAATCAAATCCAGATGAGATATACCCCAGGAAAACAGGGATGGTATAATAGTCGGAACATGAGTATGAGAATTAGTGCTACTGAACTAAGTAAGAGATTAAAAAAAATAAAACACATGCTGACAAGGTATTTGATCTTCAATACAAATACAACTAGAGGAAAACAGAATAGTTTTATGTTTATCACATAAATAAAGCTTATAAATATACTGTCTTCCACAATGGTTGAACTAATTTTTACTACCACCAACAGTGTAAAAATGTTCCTATTTCTCCACAACCTCTCCAGCATCTGTTGTCTCTAGATTTTTTTCATGATCACCATTCTAACCAGTGTTATGGTATCTCAATGTGGTTTTGATTTGCATTTCTCTAATCACCAGTGATGATGAGCACTTTTTAATATGTTTGTTGGCTGCATAAATGTCTTCTTTGAAAAGTATCTATTCATATCCTTTGCCCACTTTTTGATAGTTTTTTTGTTTTGTTTTTTCTTGTAAATTTGTTTAAGTTCTTTGTAGATTCTGGATATTAGCCCTTTGTCAGATGGGTAGATTGTAAAAAAATTTTTTTCAATTCTGTTGGTTGCTAGTTCTAATGATTATATATACACACACACACACAGACACACACACACATATATATAATTTATATTTTATAGGGTTAGAGTTTATAATGTATATACATATTATTTATATATAATATGTTTACAAGCATTTCTCTTGCTACAGGATGAAAACAATGATGTCTTCTCCCATCAACAGCCGAAGTTCAATGGGAACAAAATTCCTTCTCTACTTGCCCAATAAGAAAATGATTGAATTGTGGCTTAACTGATTTTAGATGGAACACATTTCGCTTACCAATATTGCTATAATTTGTTTATTAAGGCCAAATAGGATGGCTCACGCTTGTAATCACAGTTTTTGGGAAGTAGAGGTTGGAGGATTGCTTGAGGCCAGGAATTTGAGATCAGCCTAGGAAACATAGTGAGGCCCCCTCTCTACATAATTTTTCTAAAAATTTAGTCAGGCACGTGCACCTGTAGTCCCAGTTTCTTGGGAGGCTGAGGTGGAAAGGATAGTTTGAACCCAGGAGTAAGAGGCTCTTTTGAGCTATGATTATAAAACTGCACTCCAGCCTGGGCAACAGAATATCATTGTGCCTCTAAAATAAAATAAAATTGTAAAATTCATCACTGCATTTATGTCAAATTTCAAAGTCTTTACATCTGGCATCTTTTTGAACCAATAAACCAAGGTATTGAACATGGCAACTTTGAGATAGCTAAGCCTGTCTTTATATGTTGAAATCGAATCCAAAATAAGATCTGAAATCTCGTTTGTTCTAACAACTTTCAAATCAAAAGTCTTAGTTTTCTAAAAAGAAACTTATTATTGCAAATTCTGAACATTTTTGTTGTTTTTTCTCCACTATGTATTTTAAATAAATCTTATCTAGAAAAATGTCTAATATCTTAGAATGTTCACTGAGAAATATCTTAATATCCTAAAATTACAGGTTATTCTAGTAATTTCTACTAACTGAAATTAATATTTCAAATCACTATCAGTAAATGGCTAAGTATTAAAATATCTCACTCTTTTAATATGTATGAACACATGTTCTATCAACATTATCTGGTGGTAAAATTTGCCTTAACTGTTGCATAATATAATGGATTACTTAAGACTCCAAGGATATCCTTCAATGTTTAGCATAATACATTCAAATGGTAATCCAATAGTTCTTTCATAAATTTAGGGGTATCTGGAACAATATGACTAGATTAAAAAGTTGATCATAATAAATGTTTATATAATAAGATAGATCAGTTTAGATATATACACATATAATATATAATGCAAATGTCAAATGTTTAACTAGTTAACTAGTGGTCCAAGTACTATTTAACAAAAAATATGCATCTCTGCTTCTGCTCAATTTTGCTGTGTGAGCCTTCAATGGCTCAAAAAATGAAGTATATGCATATTTAAAGTATATACATATACAGAGTATAAATACATATATTTGATGACAAAAATAACCCTTTTTAATATTAGAAATCACTTTATCTCAAACATGATTATAATTTTCAAAATTAATTGAGATGTTTGACTAATTTTTCTTTTTTTCTTTTTTCCTTTTTAAATCTAGGCTCAACTAACATGACATTAATTTGAAATTAATTACTCAGACCCCGTTATTTCTTTATAAGAATACAAAATGGACGAACAAAGGAAATTGGTACAAAACCATCTTAAGTTAATATGAATTCAGTCTCCTTCTTATGTTAAGGGAAGGGGAAAGAGGAATAAAATGAGAAAAAGAGGTGACTGATGACCACAGACATCTGAGCACGAGCAGAATGTCTAGGGAGGTTGTGAAATTTCTCCAGTAGCTTCGGATAATGTAGGTCAGGTCACTGTTCTTATAAATCTTTAACATAACACTGTTATTTGTGGGTATACTCCCTTATCTCCTCAGGGGTTAGTTTTGGTAAAGGGAGTGCTATCATTTTTTTAAGTTGACCTATAAGCTAAATTATTTCTATAGCTATCTGTTGTAGGTGCAGAGCTAACCAGAAGCTTTTAATCTAAAATAAATTACTGCAGGGGGTCAGAGCCAAGATGGAATCAGTAATGCTAAGCCTTCTCCACTGGAATATATATATGTACTAATACATATTGCTAAATACCACATACCTGTGTTGCATATTACACAGGTAAATGCAAGACAGTTCAAATCCCTTTCATAAACTTACACCATTAAGTTCTGCTTTGGTCTTATCTCAACTATAATACTTCCACTTGATAAAGGACTTTTAGGCATGCCTGGCTTTATGGCTAGGTAGATGAATTAATGCCTCTTAAGATGTGCAGCTCTGATGTCATGATCACCTGATATCCTTTCTTCATTCCTTTAATGTCAAACACAGTAAAAAAGGCAGGGACTTTTTCCAGAATTGAATAGATGTGAAAAGGTGGTTGGCTCATTTACAAACTTCTAACATTAGGAGAAATACCTAACGCCTAATGTAGATGACTGGGAGATGGATGCAGCAAACCACCATGGCACCTGTATACCTTTGTTAGCAAACCTGTACGTTCTGCACATGTACCCCAGAACCTAAAGTATAACAAAAAGAAAAGAAAAACTCCTAAGGGATTCCATTGCAACTCTACTATCGAGCCTGCTACATGTTCAGTAACAATTTCCTGATCAAGTTCAAATAATCTGGGCACCACTAGATATGGCATATGAGAGCCAAATGATACAAATGTTGACAATATTAGCAAGAGATGTTGAACAGCTTATTCTGCCTCTATTTAAATATAGAAGCAGAAGTATAGTATGTGCTCCCAAATTTAAGTTACCAACTTAAGTATCCTGTCTCATTTTTAGAGATTAAAAACAAAACAAAGAAAAGCAAAATAAGCTTCTTCCATGTCCTTCACTCTAGTGAAAAAGACCCTGGATGCATCACACATCAAGACCTTTCCTGAGCAGACAGTGTCCTGAATAATGGTGGCATTAAACTTCTCTTCTCTGTAACATGATTATTTTCAGGATACCAAGCCCAGGTTACCTGCTGTCTAGTTCCTTTCAGCATGATGTTAAAAATGTGGTAATCAGTTAGCTGACTAGAATCTGAGATATTTGAAAGTAAGATTCTGGAGAGGGTGCAGTTATTAATGATGATAAAGTATAGTTTATGATCATGGTGGTTGTTAATTCAGCTTAGAGAAATGGCACAACTGAATGGATGATCACCAACTGCAAGTTTAGAATGTCGAATATTTTAAAGAAATCTTATATTTGGATATTGAAGTGATTATGAAAAATAACATAAATAATAGTGTGGAATGGGATACCATAAACAGGTTAGAACATTATCAAAAATTAAGGAGAGTGGCAGACAAATTGAAAATTAAAAAGAGCAATGGTGTTCAAGTCTAATAACATTTGCTTTTCAAATGAGAAGAAAGTGTCAGAGAGATAAGAAGTATTTTCAAAGTGGCTTTGGGATGTAAGGAGAATATACACAATACTTTATATAATTTTGGAAAAAATCACTGTCCTTTAAGGACAAGCACGTTTGAGTTAGTGCAAAAAGGTGAGATAAAAGCAACTGGAAAAGAAGTCAAGGATTTAGAAAAGTGTAATGATGGTATATCATTAATTCCAGCAGAAGCAATACAATGATTTCAGCAAACACTGAGGATTGTGTGCTACAGACAATACAGAAAAATGTCTATACAGTAACTCTTTGCCTAGGGGAAGTTAATGTATAATGTTGACTGTAGTAAGTGGTGTTCATAGTATGACAATTTTTCTCTCAAAGTTCAGGGAAACCAGTAATCAAAGTATGTTTTATAGATTTAGGAAGAAGTTTTGAACTTACTGCCAGCCAAACTGGTGTGTGAGCCTCTGGGATGGACAAGCACCACTGGGATACATGCTAAACTAGTTTTTAGAAGAGGCTATTTACCTGAGATTAGAAGACTTAGAGGCCTCATCGTGGTGAGCAAAATTTAACAGTTATATGTTAAATAGACAAACGCTAAATTAGAAAAACATGAGTGAACACAGTCATTTGTCTTTATCTAAGAAATACATTATTTTTCTCTTTCTTTGTATATCTCTTCTCCATTATTTCTTGTAAAAGAGGACAGAAGCCAATAATACTGACAAAATTCTGTCAAGATTCTCATGCATGCTTCTAGTATCTTCTTCCATAGGACATAATACTTATTCAGAAGTTTCAGATACAGAAAAATTTTATACGTAAAAATCAGGTATAAAGAGAATGTTTAGCACTTCATTATCTAAAGCTGTTGTTAAAGAAAACATCCCACAGAAAAGATGAGCTAACAGAAGTTAATTTTATTCTAATACTATTGCCAGCAGTAAGGGAAAATCACAGACCAAGCCTGGAAGCAGCCCTGCCGAAATAACAAGAAGGAGAATTTTTAAGAGTTGAGGTGGGGAGATCATAAGCCATTTGTGTTTGCTAATTTTCTTCACCCAGAGAATTCTCCTATCTTCACAGTAGGAGGTACTTTTACAATGTGGATCAAGGTGCCCACCTAAGTTAGTATCTTACCCTCCCACAGAAATTGCAGGATGGTGTGATATTTTCCTTGATGATTACATTTCAAAAGGTTAGCTCCTACCTCCTGGAGAAATACAAACCTGGGTTGTAAAGGTGGCAATAAGCCTTCTAAAAAGATTTATATCTCAACCGGGGCAGATAAAGAACTTACAACTTTTCTATAGCAAATGCTCTAAGAACAGGAGATCAGGAAAAAGCCTGTCTAAAATTTAGTCAAACTGATGCAAATGTTAAGGCAGTTTTTGTCAGTATTCATTCAAGGACAATATATTTCCTTCAAACTTACTTATTCTCTTAGAAAATACATTTTACTTTAAATTCTTAAAAATGTCTATAATTTTGGAAAATGATAGCAATTCCTTGGTGTCTCAGTCTGTTCCTGCTGATATAACAAAACACCATAAAGCAGGTAATTTACAAATTTTCTATTTATGGTTCTAGAAGCTGGGAAGTTTAAAGTCAATACACTGTCAGATTCAGTGTCTGGTAAGGGCTCGCTGTCTATTCCATTGTTGGAGCTTTGTTGCTGTGTCCTCACAAGGCAGAAGAGGTGGAAAGATGAAACTGATTCCCTCAAGCCCTTTGATAAGGAAATTAATACCATACATGAAGACAGAGCCCTCATGACTGACCTAATCACCTTTCAAAGACCCCAGCCCTTAATACCATCACCTTGGGAGTTAAATTCCAACATTTCAATTTGAGGGGAACACCAAAATTCAGATCACAGTTTTTGTTTTCAAACCAGGCTTAATTATTTGCTCAACCCTAATGTTCCTATCATGTTTCATCTATTCCACTGGCATCTAACTATGATACTCTACAAATGTCTGTCTTTCCCACTACATACTGAGTTACTGAAGGTTAGTGACTATACACATATATGAATATATTAATAAATAAACATACACTTCCCTATATATTAGAGTGGCCTAATATTGGCTGTTTTTCTGAAAGCTGAGTCAGAGTAAGAATCCACTAGATTCTTACTCTGACTCAGCTTTCAGAAAAAAAGCCAAGGTCCAGATGGGTTCACAGCCGAATTCTACCAGACATACAAAGAGGAGCTGGTAACATTCCTTCCGAAACTATTCCAAATAATCCAAAAAGAGGGAATCCTTCCCAAATCATTTTATGAGACCAACATCATCCTGATACCAAAACCAGGCAGAGACTCAACAAGAAAAGAAAACTTCAGGCCAATATCCATGATGAACATAGATGCAAAAATCTTCAATAAAATACTGGCAAGCCGATTGCAACAGCACATCAAAAAGCTTATCCACCATGATC
>PVKP010019737.1:0-41928 GCA_004027715.1 Plecturocebus donacophilus | reverse complement strand
GAAAACATATGCGTTGAAAACCATGGATGAAAACATATGTATATGCATGTGTGTGTATGCTATGTATACATATAATATATATAGATATCATAGACTCATAGTACTTAGTTAGAGGCATAGTAGTCCCTTCATTCTACAAATTGTGAAACTGAGGCCCAGAGACGAGAAGTGAGCACACACAATGACATTATGTTTAAGGCAGAACCAGGCATAGCATCTGAAATGTGATTCCTAGTTTAGAAATTGTCCACCAAAACGTAATCTCTTAAAATAAAAAGATAGACTATTCTTTTAGAGTAGTTTTAGGTTCGCAGCAAAAGTAAGCAGAAAGAGCCGAGAGTAACCATATGCCCCCGGCCCCACACATTCACAGCATCCCCTATTATTGACATCCAGCAATGGAGTGGTACATTTGGCCCTCAAGTGTAACTCCTATAATTTTCCACTGCCTTCCCCACAACCTATAAAACCAACTCCTATCCCAACCCCCTTTGCTGACACCCTTTTCAGCCTCAGCCCACCCACCTGCACCCAAGTGAATAAACAGCCATGTTGCTCACACAAAGCCTGTTTGGGAGTCTCTTCATTGAGAACATGCGTTTTAACACTCCTAGTACATCCATGCTTTCCACAGTCAGTTAACTTTCAAACAACATCCACAAATGTTTTAGAAATCTCCTGCCTACCCCCACTCAACCTATAACTCTAATGAAGCTCTCCTGATACAACACAGAGTTGCAAGAAAAATATATATACTTAGAAACTTTTCAGAAAAATTTCTGGAGAAGGCAGATTTTTTTAATTCTCTCTTTCTCTTCTAGTCTAATTCTCCCAAAAGAATTTTAGCTAGCAAATAAGAGGCTAAGAGAGGATATTCCATTTTTTAAATAGACTTATTATTATAATTTTCATGCCATAAAATTCACCCATTGCAAGTGTGCAATTAAATAACTTGAGTAAATTTATAATTGTGCAATCAACACCACATGCCAGTTTTGAACATTTTAACACACCTAGTAGTCTCTTCCTGCCCATTTGCTATCCCAAGTCATAACATCCTAACAGCCCTAGGCAGCAACTTCCTTGTGCTCTTTGACTCTATAAATTTGCTGTTTTTAGACGTTTCATATAAATGGATTCACACAATATGTAGTTTGCATTTGGGTTCTTTGACTTAGGATATTGTTTTTGAGTTTCATCCATGCTGTAGGATATTGTTTTTGAGGTTCATCCATGCTGTAGAATGTTTTCAGGTTCATCCATACTGTAGAAACAAACCATTGATTTGTTTCTTTTAATTGCAGTTTGATATTCCATTATATTGGTATGCTGTATTTTGTTTATCCATTTACCAGTTGATGGATCTCTAGACTGGTTTTACTTTTGGCCTATTATGAGTCATGTTGTCATAAATATTTGCATACTTTTTTTTGTGGACAAATGCCTAGAAGTAGAATTGTTCAGTTGTATGTCAAATAGTTGATTATTTTAAAATTTATTTTATTTTTATTATATTAAAAAATTTTTTTTTGCTTAAGTGGTGTATCCTCAACAGTTGATTCTTTTTTTTTTTTTTTAATTGTACTTTAGGTTCTGGGGTACATGTGCAGATCATGCAGGATTGTTGCATAGGTACACACATGGCAATGTGGTTTGCTGCCTCCATACCCCCGTCACCTACATCTGGCATTTCTCCACCATGTTATCCCTACCTGACCTTCCCACCCCCCCGCTATCCCTCCCTTGGCCCCCCGAAAGACCCTAGTGTGTGATGCTCCCCTTCCTGTGTACGTGTTCTCACTGTTCAACACCCGCCTATGAGTGAGAACACGGGGTGTTTGGTTTTCTGTTTTTGTGTCAGTTTGCTGAGAATGATGGTTTCCAAATTTATCCATGTCCCTACAAAAGACACGAACTCATCATTTTTTATGGCTGCATAGTATTCCATGGTGTATACGTGCCACATTTTCCTTGTCCAGTCTGTCATTGATGGTGATGGGCATTTGGGTTGGTTCCAGGTCTTTGCTATTGTAAACAGTGCTGCTATGAACATATATCTGCCTGTGTCTTTATAATAGAATGATTTATAATCCTTTGGGTATATACCTAGTAATGGGATTGCTGGGTCAAATGAAATTTCTATTTCTGGGTCCTTGAGGAAGTGCCACACTGTCTTCCACAATGGTTGAACTAGTTTACACTCCCACCAACAGTGTAAAAGTGTTCCTAATTCTCCACATCCTCTCCAGAATCTGTTGTCTCCGGATTTTTAAATGATCACCACTCTAACTGGTGTGAGGTGGTATCTCAATGTGGTTTTGATTTGCATTTCTCTAATAATCAGTGATGATGAGCATTTTTTCATATGTTTATTGGCCACATATATGTCTTCTTTTGAAAATTATCTGTTCATATCTTTCGCCCACTTTTTGATGGGTTTGTTTGCTTGTTTTTTATTGTAAATCTGTTTTAGTTCTTTGTAGATTCTGGGTATTAGCCCTTTGTCAGATGGGTAGATTGCAAAAATGTTTTCCCATTCTGTTGGTTGCCAGTTCACTCTAATGATTGTTTCTTTTGCTGTATAGAAGCTCTGGAGTTTAATTAGATCCCATTTGTCTATTTTGGCTTTTGTTGCCAATGCTTTTGGTGTTTTAGTCATGAAGTCCTTGCCTATGCCTATGTCCTGAATGGTTTTGCCTAGGTTTTCTTCTAGGGTTTTATGGTGTTAGGTCTTATGCTTAAGTCTTTAATCCATCTGGAGTTAATTTTAGTGTAAGGTGTCAGGAAGGGGTCCAGTTTCTGCTTTCTGCACACTGCTAGCCAGTTTTCCCAACACCATTTATTAAACAGAGAATCTTTTCCCCATTGCTTGTTTTTGTCAGGTTTGTCAAAGATCAGATGGTCGCAGATGTGTAGCATTGCCTCTGAGGTCTCTGTTCTGTTCCATTGGTCTATATCTCAGTTTTGGTACCAGTACCGTGCTGTTTTGATTACTGTAGCCTTGTAGTATAGTTTGAAATCAGGTAGCATGATGCCTACAGCTTTGTTCTTTTTACTTAGGATTGTCTTGGCTATGTGGGCTCTCTTTTGGTTCCATATGAAGGTTAAAGTAGTTTTTTCCAGTTCTGTGAAGAAGGTCATTGGTAGCTTGATGGGGATAGCATTGAATCTATAAATTACTTTGGGCAATATGGCCATTTTCACAATATTGATTCTTCCTAACTATGAGCATGGAATGCTTCTCCATTTGTTTGTGTCATCTCTTATTCCCTTGAGCAGTGGTTTGTAGTTCTCCTTGAAGAGGTCCTTTACATCCTTTGTTAGTTGTATTCCTAGGTATTTTATTCTCTGTGTAGCAATTGTGAATGGGAGTTTGCTCATGATTTGGCTCCTGTTTGTTTATTATTGGTATATAGAAATGCTTGTGATTTCTGCATATTGATTTTGTATCCTGAGACTTTGTTGAAGTTGCTTCAGTTAAAGGGGATTTTGGGCTGAGTTAATAGGGTCTTCTAAATATAAAATCATGTCATCTGCAAACAGAGACAATTTGACTTTCTCTTTTCCTAATTAAATACCATTTATTTTTTTTTTCTTGCCTAATTGCTCTGGCTAGAACTTCCAATATTATATTGAATAGGAGTGGTGAGAGAGGGCATCCTTGTCCAGTGCCAGATTTCAAAGGGAATGCTTCCAGTTTTTGCCCATTCAGTATGATATTGGCTGTGGGTTTGTCGTAAATAGCTTTTAGTATTTTGAAATGTGTTCCATCGATACCTAGTTTATTGAAAGTTTTTAGCATAAAGGGCTGTTGAATTTTGTTAAAGGCCTTCTCTGCATCTATTGAGATAATCATGTAATTTTTGTCTTTTGTTCTGTTTATGTGGTAGATAGCATTTATAGACATTTGTATGTTAAACAGGACTTGTATCTCCGGAATGAAGTCTACTTGATCGTGATGGATAAACTTTTTGATTTGCTGTTGCAATTGGTTTGTCAGTATTTTATTGAAGATTTTTGCATCTATGTTCATCATGGATATTGGCCTGAAGTTTTCTCTTTTCATTGAGTCTCTGCTGGGTTTTGGTATCACGATGATGTTGGTCTCATAAAATGATTTGGGAAGGATTCCCTCTTTTTGTATTGTTTGAAATAGTTTCAGAAGGAATGGAACCAGCTCCTCTTTGTACATCTGGTAGAATTCATCTGTGAACCCATCTGGACCTGGACTTTTTTCGGTTGGTAGGCTATTAATTGCTGCCTCAACTTCAGCCCTTGTTATTGATCTGTTCAAGGTTTCAACTTCTTCCTGGTTTTGGCTTGGGAGGGTGCAAGTGTCCAGGAATTTATCCATTTCTTCTAGGTTTACTGGTTTATGTGCATGAGTTGTTTGTAGTAATCTCTGATTGTAGTTTGTATTTCTGTGGAGTCAGTGGTGATATCCCCTTTATCATTTTTTTATTGCATCTATTTGATTCTTCTCCCTTTTCTTTTTTGTTAATCTGGCTAGTGGTCTATCTATTTTGTTGATCTTTTCAAAATACCAGCTCCTAGATTTATTGATTTTTTGAAGGATTTTTGTGTCTCTATCTCCTTCAGTTCTGCTCTGATCTTAGTTATTTCCTGTCTTCTGCTAGCTTTTGAGTTTTTTTGATCTTCCTCCTCTAGCTCTTTCAATTTTGATTATAGGGTGTTGATTTTAGATCTTTCCTCACTTCTCTGGTACGCATTTACTGCTATAAATTTCCCTCTAGACACTGCTTTAAATGTGTCCCAGAGATTCTGGAACGTTGTGTCTTTGTTCTCACTGGTTTCAAAGAACGTCTTTATTTCTGCCTTCATTTCATTGTTTATCCAGTCGACATTCAGGAGCCAGTTGTTCAGTTTTCATGAAGTTGTGCGGTTCTGAGTTAGTTTCTGAATTCTGAGTTCTTATTTGATTGCACCGTGGTCTGAGAGACTGTTATGATTTCCGTTCTTTTGCATTTGCTGAGGAGTGATTTACTTTCAACTATGCAGTCAATTTTAGAGTAGGTGCCATGTGGTGCTGAGAAGAATGCATATTCTGTGGATATGGGGTGGAGATTTCTGTAGATGTCTATTAGGCCTGGTTGGTCCAGATCTGAGTTCACTCCTGGATATCCTTTTTAATTTTCTGTCTCATTGATCTGTCTAATGTTGACAGTGGAGTGTTAAAGTCTCCCACTATTATTGTGTGGGAGTCTCAGTCTCTTTGTAGGTCGTTAAGAACTTGCTTTATGTACCTGGGTGTGCCTGTATTTAGGATCATTAGTTCTTCTTGATGCATTGATCCTTTTACCATTATGTAATGCCCTTCTTTGTCTCTTTTGATCTTTGTTGATTTAAAGTCCATTTTATCAGAGACTAGGATTGCAACTCCTGCCTTTATTTTTGCTCTCCATTTGCTTTATAAATCTTCCTCTATCCCTTTATTTTTAGCCTATATGTGTCCTTGCACATGAGATGGGTTTCCTGAATACAGCACACCAATGAGTTTTGACTTTCTATCCAATTTGCCAGTCTGTGTCTTTTGATTGGGGCATTTAGTCTGTTTACATTTAAGTTTAATATTTTTATGTGTGAATTTTATCCTGCCATTTTGATGCTAGCTGGATGTTTTGCCTGTTAGTTGACACATTTTCTTCATTGTGTCGATGGTCTTTACCATTTGGTGCATTCTCGGAGTGGCTGGTACTCGTTGTTTCTTTGAGGAGCTCTTTTAAGGCAGGCCCGGTGGTGATGAAATCTCTCAGCAATTGCTTGTCCATAAAGGATTTTATTTCTCCTTTGCTTATGAAGCTTAGTTTGGCTGGATATGAAATTCTAGGTTGAAAGTTATTTCCTTTAAGAATGTTGAAAATTGGCCGCCACTCT
This sequence comes from Plecturocebus donacophilus, assembly GCA_004027715.1. NCBI lineage: Eukaryota > Metazoa > Chordata > Mammalia > Primates > Pitheciidae > Plecturocebus > Plecturocebus donacophilus. Next base: position 36,033 of record PVKP010019737.1, on the reverse strand, counting down.
CTTCTGGCTTGTAGGGTTTCTGCAGAGAGATCCACTGTGAGTCTGATGGGCTTCCCTTTGTGGGTAACCCGACCTTTCTCTCTTGCTGCCTTTAGCATTTTCTCCTTCATTTCAACCCTGGTGAATCTGACAATTATGTGCCTTGGGGTTGCTCTTCTTGAGGAATATCTTTGTGGTGTTCTCTGTATTTCCTGGACTTGAATATTGGCCTGCCTTGCTAGGTTGGGGAAGTTTTCCTGGATAATATCCTGAAGATTGTTTTCCAGCTTGGATTCATTCTCTCCATCACATTCAGGTACACCTATCAAATGTAGATTAGGTCTTTTCACATAATCCCATATTTCTTGGAGGCTTTGTTCATTTCTTTTCATTCTTTTATCTCTATTCTTGCCTTCTCATTTTATTTCATTGAGTTGATCTTCAGTCTCTGATATCCTTTCTTCTGCTTGGTCGATTGAGCTATTGAAACTTGTATATGCTTTGCAAAGTTCTCGTGCTGAGTTTTTCAGCTCCATCAAGTCATGTATATTCTTCCCTAAGCTGTTTATTCTAGTTAGCATCTCATCTAACATTTTTTCTAGGTTCTTAGTTTCTTTGCATTGGGTTAGTACATGTTCTTTTAGCTCTGAGAAATTCTGAAGACTGTTTCTGTCAATTCGTCAGATTCATTCTCCATGATTCTTTGTTCTCCAGCTGCTGAGTAGTTGCGATCCCTTGGAGGAGGAGAGGCATTCTGGTTTTTGGTGTTTTCATCCTTTTTGTGTTGATTTATTCCCATCTTAGTGGCTTTATTTACCTGTGGTCTTTGTAGCTGGTGACTTTTGGATGGGGTCTCTAAGTGGATGTCCTTTTTGTTGATGTTGAAGTTATTTCTTTCTGCTTCTCAGTTTTCCTTCTAATAGGCCCCTCTGCTGCAGGACCGCTGGCGGTCCACTCCAGACCCTGCTCACCTGAGGATCACCCGTGGGGGCTGCAGAACAGCAAGGGTTGCCGCCAGTTTCTTCCTCTGCTATCCTCATCCCAGAAGGGTACCCGCCAGATGTCGTCCTGAGCTCTCCTTTATGAGGTGTCTTTTTGGGTATATGGGGGTTGGAGAGTTGCTTGAGGAGAAGTCTGTCCCTTATAGGAGCTCAAGTGCTGTGCTGGGAGCTCCATTGTTCCGTGCTGAGCTGCTGGGCAGGTACTTTTAAGTCTACTGCAGCTGACCTCATAACCACCTCTTTTCCCAGGTGCTCTGTCATAAGAAGGTCAGCTTTATTTATAAGTTCCTGTCATACTGCTGCCTTTTTTCATGGATGCCCTGCCCCACAACAGAGTAATCTAGTCAGGGTCAGCCAGCAGAGGCATTGCTGAGCTGCCTCAGGCTCTGCCCAGCTGCTGTGTGAACTGCCTCGGTAGTGGCGGACTGCCTCAGTAGTGGGGTTGCCCTTCCCCACACTGAGCTGGACCGTTCTGGGTGCAGCTGCACTTGCTGTGAAACTCTCAGTCAAGAGCATTTCAGATTACTCGTTTTGTGGGGGTGGTACCTGCCAAGCCAGATCGCCTGGCTCCCTGTCTCAGCCCCCTCCCTTTCAGTTGAATGGGCAGCTCTGTCTCCCAGGCATTCCAGGTGCTGGTCGAATCGGCAGCCCAGACTTGTGTGAGTTTCTGTGCACCGACCTGGCACCTGCTGAAACTGCCACACTGAAAACTTGTAGCGCTTTTCGGCCTGGGAATCTCCTGGTCTGTGGTCAGTGAAAACTTGTTTGGAAATGCAGTGAGTACTCACCCTCTGCGCTGTTCTCGCTGGGAACTGCACTATGGAGCTGTTCCTATTCGGTCATCTTGGCTCCTCCCCAACAGTTGATTCTTAAACAATGCAGGGATTAGGAGCACAGGCTTTTTGGATAGTTGAAAATCCATGTATAACTTTTCATTTCCCCAAAACTTAATTACTAATGGTTTACTATTAACTGGAAGCCTTACCAATAACATACACAAGTTGATTAACACATACTTTATATATTATATGTATTATATATGCTGTATTATTATAGTAAAAAGCTAGAAAAAAGAAAATGTTACCAAGAAAATCACAAAAAAGAGAAAATATATTTGTTATTCATTAAATAAAATTGGATCATCACACCATCTTCATCTTCATTGTCTTCATATTGAGTAGGCTGAGGAGGAGGAGGAAAAGGAGGGTTGACTGTGCTGTCTCAGGGGTGGCAAGGGCAGAAAAGGTGGAAGGGGGGTTGGACAGGCAGGCACACTCAGTATAGCTTTACAGAAATACAATGTAACTTCCGTCTGACCTTTTCTGCTTTTTCATTTCTCTAAAATGTTTCTATATAGTATTGATTCTTCTTTTTTTCTATAAAATATTTAATCTCATCTTGAACTGTAAGTATTGATTCTTACTCTATCTTTTGCTTTAGTTTCAGTGCCTGTATCATAGAAAGGTCTATTTCATTAGAGAAGTCAAAAGCAGTTTTCAGTCATCAGAACCCTTCTGTCAGATTGTTTATTGCCAATTAGTTTTCTGGCACTGCTTCTTCTTCCTCATCAGCTGACACTGGTTTAGAAGCACTGATCTCCATCCAGTCATCTTCTGTTAATGCCTCTGGTATGGTGTCTGTTAGCTCTTGGATTTCAACAAGATCCATATCTTGAAACCCTTCACTACCCATTTTTTTTTGTCATATCCACAATCTCTCTTTTTATTTTCTTGATTGGCTCTGTTGTATTATGTTGATGCAAAAGTAATCATGGTTTTGGCCATTAAAGTAATATCATGTACAACATTCAGACAGCTTTCTTCTGCAGAAATTTTGTTTCAGGATTGATAGCTTTTATGGGTTTTCCTGTAAACAGAAACCACAATGGCATCTTCAATGGTGTAATCCTTTCACATTTTGATGATATTCTATCAGGATTCTCTTCCCTAGTGCTGACAATACTTCCCATAGAGTATACTATGTGTAGCGAGCCTCGAAGCTCCTTGAGACCTGTGTTCTAGAGGCTGAATGTGTTTATTTTCACAATGATATAATTGAACAATATGATGAAAGCTACTAACTATAATTAACATTCAACTTATTAGCAACATTCTATTATTTATCGAACTGAACAAACAACTCAAAATATCTTATAGTGCTTTAAAAATAACAAATTTCTTATATTATCCCAATATTTACTAAAAAAGAAAGTTTTAGTGCATAGATATAAAATATTTTAGAGTCAAAAGTAGTGAGAGAAATTGAAGTAATCATGTTCTGCAACTCCCCAAATAGTTAACATATGTACTTGATGAACAAACAAAATCTTTTGCTTTCAGATGGTGTCCTTAAAATTTCATACTCATAAAATTTTATGAGTGGATTGCATTCAACAATTACAGTATTTGAATATTTTGGATTTGTCTGGATACTTACTTTTACCAGTAGGTTTTATCGCTTCAAATGTTTTCTTTTTGCATATTAGTGTTTTTTTCTTTCAAGCTGAAGAACTCTATTTAGTATTTCTTATAAGATGGGTCTGGTGGTAGTAAATTATCTCATCTTTTGTATATTTGGGAAAGAACCTCTCTCCCCTTCATATTTGAAAAATAGTGTTACTGGACACAGTATTCTTGGATGACAGTTTTTTTTTTTTTTAATTTCAGCACTTTGAAAATGCCATCCCATTCCCTCCTGGCCTATATGGTTTCCACTGAGAGGTCTGTGGCCAGATGACCTGCACCTCCTTAATACATTGTTTGCTTTTCTCTTGCTGCTTCTAGAATCCTCTCTTTGTCCTTGACTTGTGAGAGTTTGATTATTATAAGCCTGGGTATCTTATTTGGGTTGAATCTGTTTGTGTTCTCTGACCTTCTTATACCTGAATATTTCTCTTTTTCAAGTTTTGAAAAGTTTTCTATTATTATTATTTTTTTAATAAGCTTTCTACTCCTTGCTCTTGCTTAGTTACCTCTTGAACACCATTACTTCTTAGATTTGGCCTTTTGAGATAATTTTTTAATATCTTGTAGTCATTCTGTTTTCTTTTTTCCCTTCCATGTGTTTTCAAATAGCCTGTCTTCAAGCTCACTATTTCTATATAGTATTGATTCTTCTATCATTTGCTTTAGTTTGTCTTCAAGCTTACTGATTCTTTCCTTTGCTTGATTGATTCTTTTTTTTTTCTAGAGGGAGTCTCGTTCTGTCTCCCAGGCTGGAGTGCAGTGGTGAGATCTTGACTCACTGCAATCTCCACCTCCCAAGTTCAAGCAGTTCTTCTGCCTCAGCCTCCCAAGTAGCTGGGACTACAGGTGTGCATCATCATGCCCAGCTAATTTTTGTATTTTTGGTAGAGACGGGGCTTCACCATGTTGGCTATGCTGGTGCCAAACTCCTGACCTCAGGTGATCTCTCAACCTTGGCCTCCCAAAGTGCTGGGATTGTAGGCATGAGCCACAGAGACCAGCCCTGCTTGATTGATTCTGCTGTTGAGACTCTCTAATGAGTTTTTCAATTCAGCAAATGTATTTCTCAGTTAAAAGATATGTTTTTTTCCTAAATATCTCAATCTCTTTGTTAAATTTCTTGGATAAATTTCTGAGTTGCTTTACTGTTTATTTTGGAGATCACTGAATTTCCTTAAAAGTGCTATTTTGAATGTTTTATCAGAGAGCTTGCTTATCACTGTCTTGTTAGGATCAGTCACTGGTTCCTTGCTTTGTCTATTTGTGGAAGTCTTGTTCTCTGTGTACTATTATTTCTTGGGAATGTACATTTATGTCTTTTCGTGGAAGGATTATTTATTCCAGGCTTCTCTGTCTTTCTTTTGGTGTTTATTGGTTATGTTTGCTTAGAGATACTTTGTTATTTACCCGTTGAATTTTTTTCCCACTAGCTCAGCATCTGTGTTTTGGCACTGGATGACACGTTAAGCCTAGGTTTGCCTTGGCTGCCCATCACAAGTGACAGAGGTCCCAAAGGGGATATCCACGCAGTGTGGGAAGGCTGGCTAGGCGTTCACAGCCAGGGGAATTATGGAACGTACGTCCTGTAGCATGGTGCTGCTGAGCGACCCCTCTGATCTGACGTCTCCTTTGGCTGAGTTTTAAAACACTTGGTGCTGGGCAGATTGGAAGAAGGGTTGCTGTCAATATGGAATTCTGGTTCTCTTACTGTCTGCTTGATGGTTTTTCGCTTCTCTGTGGCCCTGAGAGTTGTTTAATCCTCATATTTGAGTTCTGGGATATTGCTGGTGATACTCTTCGTGCTCTATATTTGTTTCTGGTTTTCTGTAGGGGAAACTGAAGCCAGCTTGCTTCAACACCATCATTTTGGAACCAGATCTTCCCCAGGATTTATCATTTTCTTTGTTTGCCATGATCCTTACACTGAATTTATTTATCTTGAAATAACAGGCAAGCAGAGCTGCAGATCTTAATCTATAGCATATATTGAACAATTCAACTTTTTCTTGGAATGTCATGGCTTTTCTTTGCTTCTTGGGAGCACTTCCAGCATCATTAGTGGCACTTTGTATGGGTCCCATGGTGTTATTCAAGATTTATGGGATTGCACCAAATACAATGAAAAATACATGAGAACCACAAGATATCACTTTTACTGTAACACACAATTTACCGGAGAGATGAACTACTCATGCAGAGATGATTAGTGTCACATGGTATTTTAAGCTGACACTTGCAACACTTGAGCTCACCACAATAGCAACAGGAGGTGTCCACAAAATTATTACAACAATACAGTATGTACTATAGTTAATTTAATGCAGTTTAAAACTGCATCTTTATGTTTACATTTCTCTTTACTGTGAATGGTACCATGTATGGTCCGTAAGTACTTGTGTGTGCTATAAATTTGAACATTTATAATAGATTTCTGTGTGTTTTATGGCAATAAATAAAATACACTAGTATCTATATGTATTTTAAGTGTTCATGACTTACCTAACTTTTCTTAATTTATTTAATGTTTCTAGGCTACATGGTTCATCTGCAAGTTGTAAGATTGTCACAAATCTTCAAAACTTCCAATATATATACATATATTTTTATTTTTATTAAAAAATTTTTTAAAAAAAAATGGGGTTTCACCATATTGGTCAGGCTGGTCTCGAGCTCCTGACCTCAGGTGATCTGCCCGCCTCAGCCTCCCGAAGTGCTGGAATTACAGGCGTGTGCCACCACACCCAGCTCCAATATATTTACTTTTAAAAATCCATCTATAAACAGACCTTCGCAGTTCAAACTCATGTTGTTCAAGGGTCAGCTGTATGTGTTTCCCTTTTTGAGAAACTGCCAAACTGCTTTTCAAAGTGATTGCCCCATTTTAGATTTTCATCTTCAGTGTACGGGGGTTTCAGTTTCTCTACATCCTCATCAAGACTTGATATTGTCTGCCTCTTTGATCATAATAATTTTAGTGAGATCTCATTTTAATTATACTATTAAATTATAGAATACTGGTACTCTTAAAGATCTTAGAGTTTCAACACTCTCATTTCAGATTAGGCAGCTAATCTTAAAAGGAGTGAAGAAACTTGCCCAAAGTCACCGAGAGATTTAGTCAGAGTTACAAATGTCAGAAACCCAACTGAATGTGGCTTAAGCCAAAAGAAACTGATCCACGTAACTGGAAAGTACATGGTGAACCCTGCCTTAGGCCCCAGTGGAAGCAGGAACTCCAAGGATACTAACAGGCCTTTCTTCCATCTCTTGGTATAATTTTCTTCTGCTTGATATATGCTTCTGCCATGTGGTCTGGCAACATGTTTTATTCAGTTCCAAGTTAGTTCATCTGGGTTTACCAACCCCACCATTAAGATTACCATCTTCCTAATATCACTGATTAAAGTCCAAGGGCTTATGAACTCTTGATTATATGCCCATCCCAGAACAAAGCACTATGGGCAGGAGGATTGACTGTACTTATTCACCAAGCCCAGGTCATGTGCTCACTTCCTGGAGTCGGGGTAGAGTCTGCTCCTTTAAAATCCCTTAGAGAGTGGAGAAAGGGTGGTTCCCCAAGGCAAAATCAGGGCATTATTTCCAAAAGAAAGGGAAAGATGATGGGAAGGCAATGATGGGACGTCACTGGAGGTCCACTCTCTCCAGCTAGCTAGAAGTAGTCCTGGAACTAAAACATAGTTTTGTATAAACCTCTGCTCAGTGCTGTTCCTATTGAATCAAGATGTTGCCTGTGTCATATAGAGGCATGCTGTGTCTTACACAGCATCTTCACCTGGTTAAGGTGCCCAGTAATTGCAAACATATCAACACTCCTGTCCTATTTGATACGCTCAGGGAAAGTGGCCAGCTCAGGAAGAAACAGAAGGCTGGAGACAAAGTCACAATTGGCCCCACCGATCAGCAGGGAGACCAAACTTTTGCTAAGAAGGTTCTGAAGTGGGGGAGCAAAGATGGTTTAGAAGGTGTCCTCAGAGGTCATCTAGTCAACTCTCTCATTTTACAGCTAGGGAAACTGAGGCTCAGAGGAGACGTCGCTTGTCTAAAATCAGGCAGCTGAGATAGAGACAGGGTTTAATGGTTATAAACAAGGGCGTCAGTACTAAAAACAAGGGCTTCAGTGTTTAAATCTCGCCCTGCCACTTACTAAGTGTAAGTTAGCACTAGTTCCCTAACTCCTTGTAGCCTAAGTGTCCTTTTCTGTGAAATGGAGAAGACACTATCTACCTTACAGGGTTCCACAGATGATTTAGTGGCATAACTTATTGGATCAATTTTGTACATTGCCTGGCCCACAGTGTGCCTCCATTGGCACCTGTTCCTGTTATTGTAACCAGGTCTCCTAGATCACACATTAGTATTTTCTCCTAAGATGTTGGGAGTTCAGCCTGGCTTGGAGAAAACGGGGTCTTGTTCATGCCTCTTCTGGCCATCACAGGAGATAACAGTAGAATAATGAAACAGTACAAATAATGACATTTGTAGAGTTCCTTATCTTTTAAAAATATGTTTGCTCAGAAATTCTTTACACATTCCTGACAACATTCTGACGTGGGTGAGACTGAATTTAACTGGATTTGTGAAGTTGAGGCTCCCAAGGGGAAGTGACCCATTCAGATCTGATGGGGGTAAAGGATAGAGCTCAGGAATAGAACTCAGATCCTCTGACCTTATGCCTGTGCTCTCCACCTAACACCATGGCGGCCTTATATAAATAAACACATTAGCAATTAAAGAAGGATCTTTGTTCAAACAAGACTAGAATGTCAGTTTAGGAAGTCAAGGGAGAAGCGTTGAATTGAAAATTGGTCACTGTTTCAAGGTGCCAGTAGAGTTGTGAATAAGGAGAGGTCTTGAGGCTGGATCAGCTCATCAAGGGCCTGGTAGGTCTCCACCAAAAATCCCACAAAGCCCAGGAGGCTGATCAAGACATCCTTGGTGATGATGAAGTTCATGCTGAGTAGTAGGTGATCATCTCCAGAAGGCGCAGGATGATGGGGGCAGGGTACTGCTGCTCACCAAGTTCATCTGGGAAAGGACCAGGTCCAGGTGGGGGATAAAGATGGCCAAGGAACCTGCAGGGGAAGAAGGTAACCTGGTTTCCACTGGACCCAGAGGGGAACACACTTACAATTAAAATCCTAGCATGGCAGAACATTTGAAAACATTTCACTGGAGCACTGAGGGGATCTCCTTGTCTTGCTAATAACTCTCTATGGGGACAGAATATTTTGACAGGATGTTAAAAGAAAAATCAATTGGCCAGGCACAGTGGCTTATGCCTGTAACCCAACACTTTGGGAGGCTGAGGTGAGCAGATCACGAGGTCAGGAGTTTGAGACCAGCCTGGCCAACATGGTGAAACCCCGTCTCTACCAAAAATACAAAAATTAGCTGGGCGTGGTGGTACATGCCTGTAATTCCAGCTACCAGCGAGGCTGAGGCAGGAGAATGGCTTTAACTTCAGAGGTGGATGTTGCAGTGAGCTAAGTTCATGCCACTGCCCTCCAGCCTGAGTGACAGAGCAAGACTCTGTCTCAAAAACAAAAACAAAAACAAAATCCAACACAAAGATGATTATGTCAGGAAGATATCCTTTCTAAAAAGGAGCCAGGAGGGTAGGAGGAGTTGGACTGCAGTTATGTACACATCCAGATGGAATTCAACCTGTTCAACTAGGCCAAATTGAACAACCGGCTGTATATGAATTGAACTGTATATATTGAGCCTAATCACCAACCTCCTGGAGAGACAGCTACACTGAACTGGATTGATCATTGACTAGAGACATCTTATGCTGATAACCTGCCATCATCAATCATAAACTGTGCTAAAACCTTCCTGATGTGTAAACTTACTGTGGCCCTTATAAGCCCCTGCTTAACCTTGTCTAGATAGAACATAATTTAGCTGCTTTGCTGGAACTGTGTCTTTTGAATTGCAATTCCTAAGACCCTAATTAAAATGTGTTTTCTTTTGTTTGCCACTCTGCAGTGTTGGTTTTATTTCTTATTAGTTGACATTATATGGTGTCAGAAGTGGGATGCAAAGTGACTCCATCCTTATCTCCTGTGTCACCATAGACTCAAGCAAAAGTATATTCAGGAACTCCTTGCATTTCATTGACTCCTAGTGACCCCAAACTTCACTGGATGAGTTTTCTTGTGTCCTGAACTCCCATCTTATCCTAACTGAGGGTCAGGCCTTTTTTTGGTAGTCCTCTGTTTCCAGCTTTTACAATGCATTTCTCCTTTTTTCTGGTGATCCTGATTGCAAAGAATCTTTGTTTTGGTGAGCAATCATGGGGAGTTCCCAGCTAAGAGTGTGACTAATGAGTTGTCCCCCTCTGGCACTTCCACTGGTTACACACATAAAAATTATGATCCTTTGTCTTGTAAATTTTTAAATTGATGGACCAACTTTACTAAAAATGACCTTGAATTGCAAGCTCCCTTTAAAATTCGTTTGTTCTTCCTGAATTGGCTTTTCTCTGGGGACAATGAGGAGGCTTGAGCTCAAAAATGTCTCAGCCTAAGTGGGACTCATTTTTTTAACCAGTACCCTGAGGCATCTAAAAAACTTTAGAAATCTAAAATTGTCTTTTTAAAAGAAAATATCTTGAGGCTAGATCATAAACTTTCCAAATTAGAAAAATCTTCTGAGACCTGTAAAATTGAAACCACCACTGAACCAACTGCTCCCTAGTATATCTGCCCTCTGCCTCCCCTTCCTCCAAGCTCAACTCCCCTCATTCCTCTACCTCTTCTTCTCACTCTTCACTTATTTACCCGAACTCATCTGAACTCCCCTTCTCTAATAAACCCCTTGACTATATTTCTGATTCCTCTGCCCCCCTCATCCATGCCCCATTTAAGGTTAAATCTAAGAAGGACACTCAAGTATCTCCTCAGAAACTTAGTCCCCTTGAACAAAGGCAGAACCCAGGGCTAGGACAAAGAACTTCCCTGACCCTTTGACCTCTTAGAAAATCTAACTGCCTTTTGTGAGCAGAGGTCACAAAAGAAAGAAAGAAAGAAAGAAAATCTAACTGCCTTTGCAGAATAATTAAACTTGGTTACTAAAACCTACCAGCCTGGCTATTCCAAACTTTACCAGCTGATGCACATACTTGCTGGTGAAGGACATGCTAACACGTGGATGGAAAAAGCTGACTAGAATAATCTTTGAGATGATTTCTCTAAGAAAAGAGCAACTGATCTTACTGATGTTCAAAAACTGGCAAAAGATCTCCATAAACAAGTCCCTGAAGTTTTCTAAAAAACTATTGACTGGAAAAACAAAACCAACAATGTACCTAAGAACGAGATGACCCAGTCTACAAATTCATTGTAGACTACAGAAAGTTTTTAAGCAATACTCTGGCTTTGGCAAGATAAATTACACAACTTCCCTTTGTAATTCAACCATTATCAGTGGATTGGAAGAAGAACATGATAGCAAATTGGAATCATCTCAGTTGGGCTTCTATGAAAACCTCTGACTTGCTTAATCTGTCCAAAAATCTCTCTAAAACACCCCTGAAAAGGCAGCTAAAAAGCAAGCAACTCATGCATTAGAACTTCAAATTCAAGCTGCTCAAGTAATGAATTGTCAAATGCAACAATTAAAAACTAAACCTGTTCCTACCCAAGACTAAACTCCCTCAGGCTAGAGCACAGCAGTGCATTCATAGCTCACTGCAACTTCAAACTCTTGCGCTCAAGTGATCCTCCTGCCTTAGCGTCTTGAATAGCTGGGCATTCTGGCAGGCACCACTATGCCTGGCTAATTTTTAAAATTTTTTGTAGATACAGGGTCTTGCCACATTGCCCAGGTTGGTCTGGAACTCCCGGCCTCAAGCCATCCTCTCATCTCAGCCTACCAAAGTGTTGAGATTACAGGTATAAGCCACTGTGCCTGGCATATTTCTTATTTTATTTTATTTTTTTGAGACAGAGTCTCACTCTGTCACCCAGGCTGGAGTGCAGTGCCATGATCTCGACTCATTGTAAATCTCTGCCTCCTAAAAGGATGTGCAACAAGGTAGTGAATAGGATTTTTTAAATCTCTTAGTTTTTCATTTTTTTAAAAAAATGTTATCCTTTTTATTTTGGAAGAAACTAACACTTTCTACCTAACAGCATTACAAACATGTTAAAGAGAATAAATGTGTACTGATCTTCCTTGGTTTTTCTTCTTCAGGTTTGGGGCTATCTCACCGTGGTGTCTATGGGAGTGGGGGACAGTGAAAGGGGAGGGAGATTCTGCTTTTGTTGTGACTGTGACACTCTGGATGGGAACTGGCCTCCTTTTAATGGTCCATTAACATTATTCCACCTGAAGGAAGACAGCTTCCTTTTGGCCTTGGCCGTCTTGTGAGTTTGGTGAATTATCCCTGGCAATGCTCAGCCTCTAAAATTCAACTCTAAAATCTTATGAAATATTTTTTGGAACCCTAGTTTCCATGATTCCAAAACTACAAGCTTCCAGAATTCTGAGATTCTGGGACTTTAGCATAGCACAGTCTCTGAGTTGTTGTCCTGGTCTTTCTCGACAAAATGTTATATTCACAGACAGAACCCAACCCAAGAAGGCTTCCCACCTGCCCAGCAGGTTGGGAATTGAGGGACATGACTGTTTTTCATACTTCATGGCTTTTCTGAAACTAATTTGGACAACATGTGTGAACAAATGGAAAATTCATCAGAGAGATGAAAATTATACAAAAGAGTCAAATGGAAATGTGAGTAACAAAAAAATAGTAACTGAGATAAATAATTCCTTTTTTAATTTTTTTTTAAGAAACAGGGTCTCACTTCATTCCTCAGGCTGGAATACAGTGGCACAATTGCAGTGCACTGCATCCTGAAACTCCTGGGCTCAACTGATCCGCCTGCCTTAGCCTCCTAAGTACCTAGGACTACAGGTGTATGCCACCACACTCAGCTATTTTTTTTTCTTTTTTTTAGAGACAGGGTCTTGCTGTGTTGCCCAGCCTTATCTTGAACTACTGGCCTCAAGCAATCCTTCTACCTTGGCCTCCCAGAGTGCTGGGATTACAGGCATGAGCCACCACACCCAGCCTAAGAATTCTTTTGTTAAAATTATCAGTGGACTCAATACAGATAAGGAAATAATCTGCAAACTTGATGATAGGTCAATAAAAAATATCCAAACTGAAATATAAGCAGAAAAAGAACAGTGAAAAAACTAGAACATCCAAGAGCTGTGAGTCAATGCCAAACAGTTTAACATATGGGTAATTGCTCACTACAACCTCAGACTCCTGGGTTTAATCCTCCTGCCTGGGCCTCCCAAAGCACTGGTATTACAGGCATGAGCCACTGTGCTCAGTCTGTTCTTTATTTTAAATTGCTTTAAAAGAGATTTGATTAAAGCAGAGACAAGCAAACTATGGCCTATGGGCTGGTGTATGTATGTATGTGTTTGTGTGTGTATATATACATATCACATTTTGTTTATCCATTCATCCGTTGACAGACACTTAGGTTGATTCTGTATGTATGTTACAGTGAATAGTGCTGCAGTAAACATATAAGTGCAGGTATATTTTTTATAAAATAATTTCATTTCTTCTGGGTAGATAGTAGTGGATGACTGGATCAAATGATTGTTCTATTTTAGCTTTTTTTGAGAAATCTCTGTATGGAGATTTCTTTTCAAAGAGGCTGTAGTAATTTATATTCTCTAATGCAAACACAACAATGTATTAGCATTCCTTTTTGTCTGCTCCTTGCCAACATCTGTTATAGTTTGGCTTCTTAATAATAGCCATTTGGACTGGTGTAACATGATATTTCATCATGGTTTTAATTTGCATTTCTCTGATGATTAGTGATGTTGAACATTTTTTCACATGCTTTTTGTCCATTTCTATGTCTTCTTTTAAAAAATGTCTATGTATGTAATTTGCCAACTTTCTAATGCAGTTACTAATTTTTTTTTTTTAAGTTGTTTGAATTCCTTGTAAATTCTGGATGCCAGTCTCCTGTTGGATGCATAGTTTGCAAATATTTTCTCATATTTTGCAGATTGTCTGTTCACTTTGTTAATTATTATTTTGCTGTGCAGCAGCTTTTCAGTTTAATTAAGTCTCATTTGTCTATTTTTGTTTCTGTTGCCTGTACTTTTGAGGTCTTAGTCATGAATTCTTTGCCTAATGTCCAGAATAGTTTTCCCTAGGTTTTCTTCTAGTATTTTTTTTAATAGTTTCAGGTCTTATGTTTAAGTCTCTGAACATAAAGTCTTATGTTCAGGTCTTATGTTTAAATCTCTAAACTGTTTTCTCATTTTCCTTGTAGAGATCTTTCACTTCCTTGGTTAAATATATTCCTAGGTATTTTATTTTTTGTAGCTACTACAAATGGGATTGCCTTCTTGATTTGGTTCTCAGCTTGATTGCTATTGGCATATAGAAATGCTACTGATTTTTGTACATTGATTTTATATCCTAAAACCTTGCTGAATTCATTCAACAAATCTAAGAGATTTTTTGTTTTTGGAGGAATTTTTAGGTTTTTCTAGACATAAGATCATATCATAATTAAACAGAGTTACTTTAACTTCCCTTTTCAAATTGTATGCCTTTATTTCTTTTTCTTGCGTAATTGCTCTGACGAGGACTTCCAGTACCATGTTGAATAGGAATGGTGAGAGTGGGCATTCTTGTCTTTTTCCAGTTGTTAGGGAGCTTGCTTTAAACTTTTCCCTGTTCAGTATGATATTGGCCATGGGTTTGTTGTTGTTGTAGTGAACCCCAGGTTTCTCTTCAAAGAATCAGTATGTCAGTATGTCAGTATGTTGAGCTCTCTTATTCGGTAATTCTCTATTTTAAAATTTAACTTCCTTGTAATTCTAGTAAACAACTTTCTCCACCAGTTCTAATCAGTAGTTCACATCTGCTCCCCTGCTCCCTTCATCCTGACTCATCCCGGTCACCTGATCACCCCTGGCTGACTACTCTGACACACCTGTAACCATCCTTCCTGCCAAAACACCCACCCTACCACTCCAGCTCAGACACCTGCTCCTTTTAAAATAGCCAATCGGGATTAGTCTAGCTTGTGTGGTCTAACCCTAGCCAATAGGGTATGACATAGCAGCAGGGACAACACCCCCATCAGGCATAAGTACCCCTTTCTCCCTTGTCCAAGCGTGGAGTGGCCATCATTGCTCCAACTGTGTGGCCCACACCCTTCTATAGAAGTCAACTGCCTTGCTGAGAGGACATATCTTTGAGTGCTATCTCTTTTGCAGCATCGAAATTTTACTTATAGCTTTGTATATGGCCCTTGTTATTTTAAGGCATGTTCCTTCTTTGCCCATTTTGTTGAGGGTTTTTATCATGAGGAAATGCTGGATTTTATCAAATTATTTTTCTTTATCTATTGAGATAATCATTATTTTTGTCCTTAATTCTGTTTATGTGATAAATCACCGTTACTGATTAGATAAATCAATAGTCTAGCTAAAAGTTTGTCAATTTTGCTTATCTTTTCAAAAAACCAACTTTTTATTTTGTTGGTTCTTTTTATCATTTATTTGTTCTCAATTTCATTTAGTTCTGCTCTAATCTTTATTATTCCTTTTCTTGCTAGCTTTGGGTTGGGTTCGTTCTTGTTTTACTAGTTCCTTGAGGTGTGATATTAAATTGTTAATTGATGATCTATTTTTATTTCAATGTAAGCATTTAACTCTATAAACTTCCCTCTCAGCATTACTTCTTTTTATATATCCCAGAATTATGTTGTATCTCCCTTTTCATTCATTTCAAAAAAATTTTTAAATTTCCATCTTAATTTCATCATTGACCCAAAGATTGTTAAGGGACATATTGTTTAATTTTCATGTATTTGTATAGTTTCAAAAGTTTCTTATGCTATTGATTTCTAGTTCTGCTTCCCTGTGGTCTAAGAAGACACTTGATATGGTTTCAGTTTTTAAAAATCTATTGAGACTGATTTGTGGACTAACGTACAGTGTGTATTAGAGAGTATTCCATGTGCTGATAAGAAGAATGTATATTCTGCAATTGTTGGGTAGAATGTTCTTTAATTATTTTGTCCATTTGACCTAGAGTCCAGTTTGAGTCTAGTGTTTCTTTGTTGATTTTCTGTCTCAATGATCTGTCTAATGCTATGAGTCGAGTATTGAAGTCCCCCACTATTGTTGTACAGCTGTCTCTTTCTTTAATACTTGTTTTATAAATCTGGGTGTTCCAGTGTTGGGTGCATATATATTTAGAATTGCTATATACTCTTCTTGAATTGGTCTCTTTACCATTATTTAGTTATATTCTTCTTTTTTAAACTATTTTTTATTTAATATCTGTTTTATCTGATATAAGTATAGCTACTCCTGCTTGCTTTTGGTTTCTGTTCATGTAAAATATCTTTTAACCTTCAGTCTCTAAGTGTCTTTACCATTAAAGTGAGGTTTGTTTTGTTTTGTTTTGTTTTTGGTTTTGTTGTTGTTGTTGTTGTTTAGAGATGGAGTCTTGCTGTATTGCCCAGGCTGGAGTGCAGTGGTGTGATCTCGGCTCACTGTAGCCTCTGCCTCCCAGGTTCCAGCCATTCTTCTGCCTCAGGCTCCGGAGTAACTGGGATTACAGGTACTCGCCACCACGCCTGGCTAATTTTTGTATTTTTAGTAGAGACGGGGTTTCGCCATGTTGGCCAGGCTGGTGTTGAACTTCTGACCTTAGGTGATCCACCCACCTCGGCCTCCCAAAGTGCTGGGATTACAGGCATAAGCCACCATGCCCGGCTTTTTTTTGAGACAGAGTTACACTCTTGTTGCCCAGGCTGGAGTGCAATGGTGCAATCTCAGCTCACCACAACCCCTGCCTCCCAGGTTCAGGTGATTCTCCTGCCTCAGCCTCCTGAGTAGCTGGGATTTCAGGCATGCGCCACCACACCTGGCTAATTTTTTGTAATTTCAGTAGAGACAGGGTTTCACTATGTTGACCAGGCTGGTCTCAAACTCCTGACCTTAGGTCACCACCTCAGCCTCCCAAAGTGCTGGGATTACAGGTGTGAGCCACTGCGCCTGGCCAGATGAGTTTTTTATAAGCAGCATATAGTTGGTTCATTTTAAAGCTCCATGTACTAATCTATATCTTTTAAGTGGAGTCTTTATTTAGTCCAAATTGGCTTAAGATAACTTAAATGGGCTATTAAGCTGTTGATCAAGGGTGATGTGATCTTCACTAAAAAGGTATACAGGTTGATGTTGGCTAATTTCCATGCTGGTACAAAGATTGATGTCTCTATGCAAGAAAAAGGTGAAAGAGCAGGAAATTATTCACTTTTATTTTTAGGTTTTTAATCTCTTTCATGAGGCTATACAAACCACTTGCCAATATGTACAAAGTTCTGGTTCATTAAATGCCATTTGAACTGACTGTGAAATGCTTTGAAAAGCAGCGTATGGCATTCATAGTAAAGTCTTTTCTCCCACACTCCATCTTCCTCTTCTGTTAAATCCTGGTAAATAAGGTCAGCAAAATTGGGATCTTTGCCCCATCAAAATATTGACAATTCTCTTCTTCTAGGTCTTTGATCTTGTTGCCAAACACCAACTATATCTGTCTTCAGTCATGGGAAACATAATAGGGGCAGAAGTTGGGCCTTGCCATACGTATCTTTCCCATTTAATCCCTGTGAAGTCAGCCGGCAGACGAGGTCACAGTAGCAATCTTCCAGGCTGGTCTGGTTCATCACGAAGGAGGAATTCATCCTCTCTCATAGCAGCTGCCACCAGCACCACAGCCACCATCTGCCATTACTGCCGCTGCCAAACACAGATAGAAACACTTGACACTGGGGAAGGTGAAAGGTGGGTGTTGGTTGGAGGAGTTGAGGAAGGGAGGTTGCTGGGTCACCTGCCATCTCCACCCACCCCCTGCCACTTGGCTGGCACACAGCCACCTGGGCCTGAGGGGCAGAGGCGGGAGGGCTATGCTGCACTCACCCAGCAGTCTGGACTCTGGAGCCTATGGACAGACACCTGTCCCTCTTAGATGGACACCAGTCTCTCTTGGAAGGACAGAGGAGATGTGTGGCCTTTCCACAGGAAAATTAGTAAATTACACAATAAATAATCAAAATTGGGTCAGAGTTGGCAAAACCCAAGTCCTAGAGGGTTCTGCCAGGTGGGGAAGTGCTTGCACAGGGGCAGGAAAGGTGAGAAGGGAATCAAAGGTGGGGTTAAAGGCATTCTTCTCAGACCCTGCCTAGGTGATCAGCCAAATGAGTGCAAAGTGTGTTTTCCCCACCAACTTAGCATCTCGGAAAGATGTGCTAGAGACCCTCTTGTTAAGAAGGTTCTGCCTTGGTGTGTAACCACAGTGTACATGTGGGCACATGTGCTTGAGCCGTTGTTAAAGGAATCAATCATGGCAACCCCAACTCATTGTGCCAAATCTGATTCTCAGAAAACCTGGGTTGCTCTAACCATTCTCTTTATGGCCGTGACTGACAACTTGAGTGAGTCATCGGTCCCAGAAGAATTTCGCCTGGAGGAATCTGTTAGTTGAACCATCTTCTCTGACCTGAAGCATGCTTGAGAGGCCAAGGCCAGAATTTAAATTCCTTTTATAAATAGATTTCCCTTTCTTCTTGACTCCAAGGTCAGAGGAGACTATATATTCCATGGATGCCGCTAAAACTAGGAATGGGAATATCTGAAAACAACATCTCTAAGGGAGGTAACCACAGGTTGATTTCTATATGGGGCATTTTTCTTGTAGAGGTAAGAAGTGAAACCTTCCTGACAAGGTAGTCCTCTTCTCATGGCACAGACAATGGGCTTTCTGTTTATGGTGAGAACTGGTATTTGGTATTATGTTCTCTAGCAAGTAAACATTCCTCTGCTCTCCTCCTAATTAGACAGACACAGTCTTTTTAGAAGTAAATATATTCAAGATAAACGAGAAAATCCTTGCCACCCAAGTCAAGTATGTAAGGAATACAAATCGGTAAACTGCAGCTGTTCCTCCTGAGGTTGTGACTCACTGGGCACCACTTGTCCTGGAGGCTGGCTGGCTGCAGGACATCTGATCTGGTAGTAGGTACTGCAGCAGGGATACGTGCCATGACAGGATGGGAACTACAGCAGATCACTGTTTCCAGACCAAGGGGTGGAGTATTCTGTTGTGAAACTGACTCTAGAATGGTTCTATTTGGTCTTCAGTATTTTAGCCTCATTAGTTCACATACAGCTTGTGATGAGCGCTACTCTAGGATTAGCCAAAGATGCACAAAATGTATCACTCCAAACACTACTGATTCAGCACTGTTTTCATGTCTTAAATTGCCAGCTGTACTTTTTTTCTGCACTACATAATCTAGTGCATTTTAACTTAAAATTTTTTCAGCAACATGTACTTGTTTAAGATACATTAATTTAGTTCACTTTCCCTGTGAAACAAGACAATTGTAAAATGTTGTGGAAAATGATACATATGTGATTGCTAATAAAATCATAGAATTTTGTGACCAAAAAAAAAAAAAAAAGAACCCTATCCCATGAAGATAAATGTCTTCATTTCTGAAATTCTTCAAATTTTTTTCTCTAAAATGTTTTTAACTTCCAGAAAATATTCTAATGTAAGCTGCATAACATGTTTCATCCTAGATTGGGAATCAGGAGACCTGAGTTCTAGTCCTCCTTCTGAAACTAACTCTCTGGGAGACCCAACATGTATCCTCCCCTTTCCAGGTATTGTCTTTAGAGGCACTTTCATTTGCCTTATCTGTGCCCATGAATTATTAGTTACTTGCCCAAAAGGTCTGACTCAGGGTGCCTCCAAAACAGTTCTTACGTATTAGGGGTGAGCCAGGAAGAAACAATGCAGGAAGAGAAATCTATGGGTTGTATATTTACAACAAATGAGAGGTAGCAGTTTACACATCTAGAGCAAATACTTTCAAGGCAAACATATATGTTTCATGCTTTCTATGATCTGCAATTTACAATGCATCACATGATAGCTCAAAACATCATCCTTTAGATTCAGTAATTAATCACTAATTTTTCATTTTGACTTATTAGGAAAACCAAGGAAGAGAATCTCAGACTTGGAAGGAGCTTCTCATAGATTATATAGCAAAACGATTCCTCTCTTGAAAAGTAGTTGTCCTGCCTCTGCTTAAATACCTTCGGAGATGGGGCATTCACTATCCCCTACTCATACAGCATAAGAAAGCTCTTTGTTACGTTGAGCTTAAAATATGCATCTCTCAACCTCCCACTCATTAGTATTTATTCCAGCCTCACAGTATAAGCCATTCCATGCTCACCACTTACAGACATAAAGCCATTTGCTGAACAGCCAATAGGGGACCCTGAAGACCTTCTGGTAACAAAATATAGTAAAAACAGAAAAAAAAACTTGTTTTATTAGGCATAGACAATCTCATTTTCTTAAAGTGAGGTGTGTATGTGAGAATGTGTGTGTGTGTGTGCGCGCATGTGTGTGTGAAAGGGAGGGAGTGCTTAAAGGCCTTCATAAATACCTTGGGAATAAAATCTAGATCCTGGCTGCAAATAGGCCACCTGAGTACCACACTTTTTGAATTAGCTGCCACTATTTAAAAACTGGTACTTTTGCACTGACCTAGAGGAAAAAAAAAAAAGAAATAAGAGCAAATAAAAAGTGGAAAAGTTGCACGCACATACGCAACACCAAAATTCCTGGCTTCTTTGAGACTTGGAAATGACCCACCGTGGGACCTCACCAGCTGGAGATGGGTAACTTTAGAATAAGCCATGTGCTCCTTCCTGCTCATGGCACCTGCTCAGTCACTCACTCCCTCTTCCCACCTGGCATCGTAGGCAGGGAGAGAAAGTCACACTTTTAAACCTAGTTCCCTGAGAAGACTGTGGAGATCCTGGGAATTTCCAAGGGGAAAAAACCCAGAATTTCCATCCAAACTGGAAATTCCTTAGAGGGCTTTCTACAAATTCTCATTTTCCAAATCGAGAAACGATTTACATTTTCATCCATGTCTCTGATAGTAACAGTGGCCAGGATGGAGCCAGGTAGCTCTGAGGAAGTAGATTCTCACTGAGACAGTCTGAGAGGGCAGCCTCTTTGTTAGCAGAGGTTCAAAACCTTTCACAGCCCCTTTTGCCAAATTGGGGAAAACTAGGGAATCTTAGGGAAGAAACACAAGAAAACAATTAAAAAAAAGAAACAAAAACCAACCAACCAAACAAACAACAACTACCTTTACAAACCACTTTTGCACACAATTCTAGAAAGTTCATGGGTTATTTTTCAGGTTCTAAGATTAAGCCTTTTAAGAAGAGAGGTTTCCTTCTGTATCCTTTCGGCTTTGTATTTTGTTGTCAGGTCTTCAGGGTTCCCTACTGGCTGTTCAGCAAGCTGGCTTCATGTCTACAAATGGCAAGTGTGGAATGGCTTATACTCTGAGGTTGGAATAAGCACTAATGAGTGAGAGGTTTAAGAGGTTTACTTTAATTAAATTTAGTTTCCTCCCGATCCAGAGCTTTACCTATTTTTAGCATTTGAAGATAATAACTCTGACCATTTCTCGAAGTTGGTTAATGTCATATCTAACTCCCTCCTGTTTTTCAGTTACCCATACCTGGTGACTTCTGTCATGTGATGTCCATTTGTGTGGACATCTGTTGCTTCTAACACCCCCCAATTCCCCGCTCTTGCTGTAGAACCCATTTTTGCTTGAGGTACCATCCCTTTCACTGCATGAGTGTCTTGGTGGCACTGTCAATCAAAAAGCCCTGACTTTCCTTGTCCAACAGATGGGCTTGTGCAATTGGACACTCTCTCCACAGAATTTGCATCTTGAGCATTAGACTCAAGAACAGAAAACAGTTGGTGGAAATTTATCCTAGAGGCAGAGTCCCACTGACTTCAATCTGCCCGGTCCCTGTCTTTTTCAAGGTCTGCTTTTTTTGTTTTCCCTTGACTCTGTGAGCTGTCTTTAAATTCATCTGTGTGGGGTTTTTTGGTGTTTGGGTTTTTTTTTTGTTTTGTTTTGTTTTGTTTTGAGATGGAGTTTCACTCTTGTTGCCCTGGCTGGAGTGCAATGGTGAGATCTCGGCTCACCACAACCTCTAACTCCCAGGTTCAAGCAATTCTCCTGCCTCAGCCTCCTGAGTAGCTGGGATTATAGGCATGTGCCACCATGCCCAGCTAATTCTGTATTTTTAGTAGAGATGGGGTTTCTCCATGTTGGTCAGGCTGGTCTCAAACTCCCGACCTCAGGTGATCTGCCTGCCTTGGCCTCCCAGAGTACTGGGATTACAGGTGTGAGCCACCGCGTCTAGCCTCCATTTGTTTAAATTGTCCAGAGTTATGTTCTGTTGTTTGCCTCCAAAGAACCTAACTGATGTGCTTCTCTTAGGTTCAGCTTAATTCCACAAACATTTACTGTTTAGAATTTCGCACTTGCTCTAGGGAGGTCCAGGTGGCCTAATGCCTGTAAATTCCTGGGGCCTGGCGGAGGGACAGAAAAGAAACAAGTCTTTCTGCCTTTTGCTCACGTGTCTGCCAGAGCATGGTAGAACCAATGCCCGGGTCTACCATGAGGGTTCAGCACTTCTACACCCAGGAAACTGAAGAGCACAGTGATCTTGGCAGAGACATAGAACCACAGGGGGTAGGTGACGCAGATACCACCCAAGTAGAGGAGCTCAACAGACTGGTACAACCTGTGGAAGGCAGAGGGGATCAGGAAACATCCACACAGACATCAGCAGCCTCTGGAGGACCCGTGGGGGTTACTCAGGGGATCTTTCAGGCCAGAGCATGAGGCAGAAATTGGGAATAGTTAAAATTGCTTCCAATAACCCCCTAATCGCCAGAAAATATAGCAAGGTGCTAAGAGGCTATTTAGTAGAAACAACTGTATACATATCTTTAGGCACTAGAGTCTCATTCAAGTGGCAAGAGTCTCACTCTCTCTGAAGGGCATGAAGGTGCTAAGACCTACAGAGAAGATGGTGGATTCATGTTCTCCATCTCAACTCTTTCACAGACATCTATTCAATGAGTGGGGTGCTGGGTGAAACTGCCTGAGCTATTTATTTATTTATTTATAGAGACAGGATTTCACTCTATTGCCTGGGCTAGAGTGTAGTGGCACAATTCTCGCTCGCTGTAGCCTTGAACTCTTGGATTCAAGTGATCCTCCCCCCTCAACCTTTCAAGTAGCTGGAAATACAAGCATGTGCCACCATGCCCAGCTTGCCTGCTCTTTATTTATTTATTTATTTATTTATTTTGAGACAGAGTTTTGCTCTTGTTGCCCAGTCTGGAGTACAATGGCACCATCTTGGCTTACTGCAACCTCCGCCTCCTGGGTTCAAGCAATTCTCCTGCCTCAGCCTCCTGAGTAGCTGGGATTACAGGTATGTGCCACCATGGCCAGTTAATTTTGTATTTTTAGTAGAGATGGGGTTTATCCATATTGGTCAGAATGGTCTTGAACTCCCAACCTCAGTTGATCCGCCCACCTCAGCCTTCCAAGGTGCTAGGATTATAGGCGTGAACCATTGCACTCAGCATGCCTGCTCTTTAAGAACTCTTTGTCTTTTCGAGGACTAAACTCTTACCTTTTTTCTTCTCTTGTTCAAATTCCTATCTAAAGGGCCTGGGAAGCCATGCTCTACAGACCATAAAGTCTCATCAGAAGGGTTTTGTTTAACCCTATATCATGTGGCTTGTTTTCAGACCTGACTCTGGCATAACATCACATAACAGAGAAGGAAATCAAAATATCTTAACCTCAAATACATTTTCTTTGCCATCTCTTGAAATAGCCCCGTAAACTCATTTCTTGTGGGGGAAAATAATCTACATTCTATAGAGAACCCCCTTCCCTTTCCAGGCCTTTTTCTCCAGATCCGGGAGAGAATCAATTAAGTCTGGCCTCTTTTTAAGTCTGATAAGAAACACTTACAATCTATTCTCTCTGAAGCCTGCTACCTGGAGACTTCATCTGCATGGTAAGAACCTTGGTCTCTACAGTTTTAACACAGAAAATGTATAAAACCTAGTTGTGGCTCCACCACCTTGGACACATGTACTCAGCATCTCTTGAAGGCTGTGTCATAGGCTGTGGTCACTAGTATTTGGCTCAGAATGAATTTCTTCAAATATTTTACAGAGTTTGACTCTTTTTGTCAACACTTTTATAATTGAATTCACGTGAGGTCAGAGAGTGTGTAATGTTTATGTTGGAAATATCACTGGATAGAAATTCAGGAGACCTGAAATAACTCAGCCTCCAGCCCTAAGTATTTAGGTCACTTTACTTCCCTGAACTTTATACACCTCATCTATAAAATGGGGATACACTGTTTACCTGCTGTTGGAAATGGGTTTGTCGGGAAAAGTCCACACTGAGACAATGGATCATTCAGCAAAACTAATTTACTTCCTGCAGGAAGGGTGCAACTCACCGGCAGTCTTGCCCTAAGCGCACACCTGAACAAAGGAGACAGGCACATTTATAACCTTCATAACCTGACACAATCGCCCCACTGCCATGTCTAGTTTCCATTAGCCAGAATGGGACCTCACATTCTATGCTTGCCCTGATTGGCTAAAAACTTGGAAATTTCCTGAATAAATAAGGGGAAAGAAGATGAGGAAGAAGACAAGGAAGGAGAAGAAGGTAGTCAGGAGATGGTCGGGAGACTCTCCACATAAGGAATGGCATGTACCAGGGTTTGGGGCTTGCCCAGTTCTGTTCAGACATGCTGGAGGGAGTCAAGGCAGCGGATTTAAGACGTAGCTGATGTAGAGAATATATATATATATATATGTTTATGCTAATAGCGGATAATGGCCATAGAGCAAGAGATTGTAACTCCTTCTCCTTATAAGGTAGTCTAAGAAATAAACTTTAAAGAAATTTCCCATCTCTCACGCCTGCTAAAAGGTAGGGGCTGGGTCTGATGGTCTCCAAAAGTCTGCAATCACAAAACACTAACCAAATGGAACTAATTTTTATCAAAATAGAAAGAAAAAAACCCCACTGCTTTTAAGGGACGCAAGGCAGAGGAAAGATTAGTGTCATGTTACTCCAGTGCTCGAAAAGCATTTAATCATATCTCATTACCTGCAGGAGTTACAAACTTGAGCCTGGGATTCAAAGTCCATGGTATTTCAGGTCCAGTGGTTCTGTCTGGCTCAGTTACAACATTGAGAGTGTTTTCCTCCCTCTGCCTCCACCTTCCTGTGCTTGGTGCTGTAACCATTCCAGAGAATGTCTGAAGCATGCAATACACCTTCAAAATCAGTACCTTTCCATGTGCTGTTCCTTCTGCTAAGAAGGCTCTTTCCCTCCCTTTGTAATCTGTTATATTTCTGCTCTTTGTTTAAGTCCCAGAGGCACCTGTCATGCCTCCTGTCCCCTGGTCAAAATTAGTCCTCCTTCTTTTGAGTTCCTATAACCCCAGTCCTCATCCACGTCACAGAGACTCTCACATGGAGTGTGAGTTGGTGTGTGTGCATCAGCATTTCCAAGAAGCTAGGGATCGTGGCCAAATCATGTCAGGATTCCTCCTACCTGGTACTCTGTCTTCAAGACAGAATGGTGGATGGGCTGTGATAAGGATGAGCTCAGGTCTGAAAACCACTTATGACATGGGAAACACTCAGTGAATACTTGCTATTCTTCTTTCTTATTTTATTTATTCATTTTGAGACAGAGTCTTGCTGTGTCACTCAGGTTAGATTGCAGTGGCACAATCTAGGCTCACTGCAACCTCTACCTCCCGAGTTCAAGTGATTCTCATGCCTCAGCCTCCTGAGTAGCTAGGATTACCACGGTTGGTTAATTTTTGTATTTTTACTACAGATAGAAGTCTCACCATGTTGGCCAGGCTGGTCTCAAACTCCTAACCTCAAGGGACCTGCTCACCTCGGCCTCCCAAAGTGCTGGGATTACAGGCATGAGCTACTGTACCCAGACTTATTCTTTCTCCTCCTCTGCCTCCTCCTTCTTCTTCTTATTGAGATGGAGTCTCGCTCTGTCACCCAGGCTGGAGTACAGTGACATGATCTCAGCTCAGTGCAACCTCCACCTCCCGGGTTCAAGTGATTCTCCTGGCAGACTCCCAAGTAGCTGGGACTACAGGCGTGCGCCACCACACCCAACTAATTTTTGTATATACATATTTTTTAGTAGAGACAGGGTTTCACCATATTGGCCAGGCTGGTCTCAAACCCCTGACCTCGTGATCCACCCGCCTTGGCCTCCCAAAGTGTTGGGATTACAGGCATGAGCCACCGTGCCGGGTCTTCTTTATAAATTAGATCAAGAATGTAAATTTCTGTTCTTTAGGGCCATTGACTTCTAGTAGCCAAAAATCAGTTAGGAGTCACACACAACAAAAAAGAAGTATGTTGGTTTAGATTTTTTATTTAAAGAAAGAGGAATGACATGTATGGGATTGCATTTCCAGGGGGAAGATAATAACTTAGTGACAGGCACTGTGCTAAGCTCTTTACTTGGATTTATATTGTTTGACTACAACCCTACGAAACAGTCACTGTTATCCCATTTTACAGGTAAAGAAGCTGAGCCTTTGATAGGTTAAGCAATATCCCCAAGTTCATGAAGCTAACAAGTGAGGAACATGAACTTGGACCCAAGTCTGACTGACTTCAGAAGTCACACTCTTAAGCGTTCTGTAAAGGGTTAGCTAGGCCACCTCTCCTTTCTTCTGGGTTCTCTGTTACCCACCATCCCTGTTAGTGATGGGAATTGTGTGCTTCTGTGGACCATAACACTCTGGACAGAGCAGTGTGAGTTCACATGGACTTCTCTGTGGGCCTGGTAAAATTAACGGCAATTACCACCCTATCACATTTGTGTAGTTTACAAAGCACTTTCATACCTGATACTGCACATGATCCTTATACCAGCTCCCGGCTCCACATAGACAGCTATCGGCTGAACCTCACCACTTGGAACTTCCCACCTCCACCTTTAAGGTCCACACACTCTCTGTTGTATTCACCCCGTGCACACACAGGGAGCTCATTCCCCGTGAGGATGTTAACAGAAGAGCACAAAGTGGGGAGCAGAACAAAAAGGGTTTATGTGCCTAAGAACCCGAGTGCTTTTGGAAAGTCAAGATGGTCAGCAAAAGGCAGAAGGAGCTGCTAGCCACCCTGTAGTGCTATCCCACTCACCACCCTTTCCAAGGATTCTGCATCTTGCCTGTCTTACTGAGAAGTGGTAAGAATGTCAAATGGGTGGTGCACGGTGACTCATGCCTGTCATCCCAGCACTTTGGGAGGCCGAGGCAAGTGTTCAAGACCAGGGCCAACATGGTGAAACCCCATCTCTATTAAAAATACAAAATTAGCTGAGCATGGTGGTGCATGCCTGTATTCCCAGCTACTCGGGAAGCTGAGGCAGGAGAATCGCCTGTATCTGGGGGATGGAGGTTGCAGTGAGCCGAAATTGTGCCATTGCACTACAGCCTGGGTGACAAGAGCAAAATCCCATCAAAAAAAAAAAAAAAAAAGAATGTCAAGTGATCTGTGGTCTCCAGATTTAACTGAAATTATTACATGTGGCTAGGCACAGTGGCTCAGCTCTGTAATCTCAGCACTTTGGGAGGCCTAGGTGGAGGATCGCTTGAGTCCAGGAGTTCGAGACCAGCCTGGGCAACATGGCAAAATCCCATCTCTACAAAAAATTATAAAAATTAGCCAGGCATGGTGGCACGTGCCTGTAGTCCCAGCTACTCAGGAGGCTGAGGTGGGAGGATTGCTTAAGCCTGGGAGGTCGAGGCTATAGTAAGCCAAGATCACACCACTACACTGCAGCCTGGGTGACAGAGTGAGAGCCTGTCTCAAAAGAAAAAATTATATATGGACAGTGGTTGTATTAACCGACCCAGCAACCATTGCCCCCTGAGTTAACAGGAATCACCCTATACCCACTCGCAGTACACTAGGTTCAGGGAACCCCTCATCCCTGCAGAGTGCATGATCCAGGCCCAGCCAATCAGCATATGTCATCTACCAGCCATACATTCAGGAACAAACCCTAGCCAGGGGATCAGAATTAATTTCCAAGGTTTTAAAGGGACCTTCTGGAAAAGATAGATTTTCTTTACACTGGGGCTGATGAGAGAAAGGCCTGTAACCAAGGAGCTTCTAGCTGTCACTCGGTCACTCTGTGAGTAGGAAGAGCTGGATAAAGTCAACTTGGATAAAGTCCACACAGAGAAAACACACTTGAGAGCTGGGAATAAACCGAGTCCTGATGATACTGCTTACTAGCTAGATCCAGCCAAGCCTGAAGCTAGATATATACATAGATTTCTCTTTTTTGTTTTAAAATTTAGGCCAGTTTGGATTGGACTTCCGTCCCTTGCATGTGAAAGAGATCTGATAACATCTGTCAAAGTTGAGAGAATATTTAGAAATTACTTAGTCTAATCCCATTGTTTTATAGTTGAGGAAACTGAGGTATACAGAAGAAAAGCACCTTGTCCAGAGTACAGGAGGACTAATGGCTTTGTTGAACAAGAAACTGGATCTCTTCATTCATCTGCTCCACCGCTTTCCATGGCACAGTTCCCTGGCCTCTCTTCTCCATGCAGAAGACTAAATGACCACTCATGGCCTTGCTACTCTCCTCTGATAAGGGGAAGTTAAGCCAGCCCTACCCTACACATTATCCTAGAGCCACCTTACAGTGATGTCCCTCTCACTGCCCTTTTCACTGATTCACACACCGTAAGAACTTTTGGCTCTGAGGCCTGAACTCACCAGCAGTTGGATAGGTTAAAGGTGCTGCTCTCCTGGCTAGTGGCCCCAAACTTGAGGAAGCCCAAGGCCTGAGGCTATGTACCAGGTGACAGTCATGAACTTCCCCCATACAGGACAAGTGAAAGCTGGGCATGATCCTGCATCTTCTTTTCCAGAGACAAAACCTGCAAACGGAGGGGCCACAGACAATTACACAGTGGTTCCTATTTATGTAAAGACCTAATTCACCCATCGTTTTTTATTCTGTGTTCATACATCGCAGTCATCAGAAAACTCAAGAGAAAAGAATAAATAAAATATTCCAAGACAAGGTTCTAGTTTCAAATCTAGTAAGAAACTACTGAGTTATAACATCAATTATTAAAAAGACCTTAAAAGTTTTCTAGCTCAACCACTCATGCCTGAGTATAGTCTTCCATGCTCAAGAAAGGCTCTGCCTCCGAGTAGCATTGTGTCCCATTGATGAGGATGGTCATCATTATTATAATTTTTATTTTTATTTTTTATTTTTTTTTTTAGAAAAAGAGAGAAAAGGAGAAAGAAAGAAAGAAACAGCAAAAGAAAGAAAAAAAAAGAATGAAAGAGAGAAAGAAAGAGGAAGAGAAAGAGGGAGAGAGAATGGGATTCTTGTTTTATTGCCCAGGCTAGAATACAGTCTAAAAATGGGTATTAAAAACCTCTTTTATGTCAATAATTGTGCTTAACAATGGAGACAGGACAGAATAGGGGATGAAAATAACAAATAAGCAGCCAACCAATATTTTATTTAAACTTGTGAGATGCTATACAATTGCTGAGAAGTGATTTACTTCCAATTATGTGGTCACTTTTAAAATAGATATAATGTGATACTGAGAAAAATCTATGTTTTGTGGATTTGGGGAGGAGAGTTCTGTAAATATTTGTTAAGTCTAGTTGTTCCAGGTCTGAGTTCAAGTCCTGGATATCCTTGTTAATTTTCTATCTCGTTGATCTGTCTAATATTGACAGTGTAATGTTAAAGTCTCCCACTATTCTAACTTTTGTCACGGAAAACGGCAATTAGAACGTCCAAGCTGGTGTCTTGGCAGGAGTTCGGTTTCTACGCTTAGCCCACCAGGGGGAGCACCATCCCACTTTCGGGTGGAAGGTGACCTGCAGTAACGCAGGTGTGTGGGCTGCAATGTAAATTTGGATTCCTTTTGCTTGGGATGTTGAGAAGAAAGTATCATATATATCAGAATATATAGCAGCTCCTGACCAAAGGATGGAAAAGGAGTAGATACTGTACTGGCACTAGGACTGAAAAAACCTGTTTCCTTATTTGTGGTGTGAGTTGCCTAGAGAAAGCTCCAATTCCTCATCCTTTGTTCCAGCCCCAGCTGTTCATGATCCATGATTCTGAGTCTCAGTGTGGTAAAGTGAGAGCTCCCAATAACTCAGTCTTGTCAAAGGAGAACTAAAAAGAAAACTGTTTAAAAAGAGCAATAGGGGAAGAGCAGAGAAGAATTTGAGTGGGGAATGAATAGATCTGGGAGCTAGTGGGTGAGGGTGCAAGCTCTGGCTTTAGATTTAACATACGCTCCTGAACGGCCACGCCACGTTACCCCTTGGCTTCATTATCTGTGCACGGATGTGGACATCACTTCAAACTGAGGATGAAATTATGATCACTTTATTTTGAAATATTTCGGATTTACAGAAATGTTGGAATAGTACAAAGAATTCCCATATACTTTTTTACCAATTCCCCAAAGATTAGCACATTTGCTTTATCATATTCTCCTCACTCTGCATGTGTGTGTATTTATATATGTGTGTGTATATATATATATGTATATATGTGTGTGTGCATGTATATATATATATATATATTTTTTTTTTTTAATTTTTTTGAGACAGAGTCTTACTATGCTTCACCCAGGCTGAAGAGCAGTGGTGCAATTTCGGCTCACTGCAACCTCTGTCTCCCAGGTTCAAGTGATTCTCACACCTCAGCCTCCCAAGCAGATGGGATTACAGGTGGGAGCCACCACACCTGGCTAATTTTTATGTTTTTAGTAGAAACAGCGTTTCACCATGTTGTCCAGGCTGGTCTCAAACTCCTGACCTCAGGTAATCCACTCACCTCGGCTTCCCAAAGTGCTGGGATTACACGCATCAGCCACCATAATGTACATATATATTTATATCCTCATACATATATATTTAAGGGGTGGGTGTATGTTTTCTGAGCTATGTAAGATTAACCCTGATTTATTTTAAATACTTTGTTCTTTTTGTGATTTCATTTGAAAGATTCAGAGGATAGGAAATATTTTAAAACCACTGCTAAACTCCTTTTATGGCTGACTTTTAGTAATTTTTCTCACGCTGGATCAAAGTAGCTCTGGCACCCAAATATGTTGATGAGGCCATACTCAATTAAATAGTAACCTTTAATATGAAGACCATAGTGTGTAAATAGGGGGACTTGTTGGCAGGGATTGTCATATGGAGATTTTCAGTTTTCTCATTTTACAGACGAATAAAATGAGACCCACTGAGAAGAGAAGATTTGCCCAACATCCCACAGCTTTCTATCACATATTTTCTCTAGCACATTAGCGTTTTTTGCATACACATAGTTCAGGCTCATGAAGCAAAATAATAATAATCACTGTTTGTTTTGTGTCATTAAAATATCTATGCTTTGTAGGTATTATAATCCCCATTTAGCAGATGAGAATGAGGTTCAAAGAGGTTTTTATTTATTTATATAAGTTCCAACTTTTAAATTTAGGGGATACATGTGCAGGTTTGTTACATGGATATATTATGTGATGCTGAATTTTAGGGTATGAACAATCCCATAACCCAGCAGATAAGCATAGTATCCAATAGGTGGTTTTTCAACCCTTGCTCCGCTTCCTGCCCCGTCTAGTAATCCCCAGTGTCTACTGATACCATCTTTACATCCGTGAGTACTCAATGTTTAGCTTTTAATTATTAGTGAGAATATTTGGTATTTGGTTTTCAGTTTTTGCATTAATTTGCTTAGGATAATGGCCTCCACCCGCATCCATGTTGCTGCAAAGGATATGATTTCATTCTTTTTATGGCTGTGTAGTATTCCAGGGGTTATATGTACCATTTTAAAAAATCCATTTCATAACTGATGGACATCTAGATTGATTTCATGTCTTTGCTCTTGTGAACAGTGCTGTAATGAACATATGAATGCATGTGTCTTTTTGGTAGAATGATTCATTTTCCTCTGGTATATACCCAGTAGTGGGATTGCTGACTGAAATGGTAGTTCTATTCTTAATTTTTTGAGAAATTCACAAACTGCTTTCCACAGTGGCTGAACTAATTTACATGTCCATCAGCAGTGTATAAGTATCCCCTTTTCTCCACAGCCTTGCCAGTATCTGTTTTTTTTTTTTTTACTTTTTAATAATAGCCATTTTGACTGGTGTGAGATGGTATCTAGTTGTGGTTTGGATTCACATTTCTGATTAGTGATGTTGAGCATTTTTTTTCATGTTTGGTGGCCACTTGTATGTCTTCTTTTGAGAAGTATCTGTTCATGTCTTTTGCCTACTTGTTAATGGGATTATTTGGTTCTTTTGCTTGTTCAAGTTCCTTATACCTTCTGGATATTAGACCTTTGTTGGATGCATTGTTTGTGAGTATTTTCTCCTATTCTGTGGGTTGTTTGTTTACTCTGTTGATAGTTCATTTTGCTGTGCAGAAGCTCTTTAGTTTAATTAGGTCTCACTTGTCAATTTTTGTTTTTGTTGTAATTGCTTTTGAGGGCTTAGTCATAAATTCTTTGCCAAGGCCAATGCCCAGGATGGTATTTCCTAGATTTTCTTCTATGATATTTATAGTTTCAGGTCTTACATTTAAAGCTTTAATCCATCTGGAGTTAATTTTTGTATATAGTAATAGATATGGAGTTCAGTTTTATTCAGCTGCATATGGCCAGCTTGTTATCTTAGAAACATTTATTTATTGAATAGGGACTCCTTTGCCTATTCCTTAATTTTGCCAGCTCTGTCAAAGATCTGTCAGTTGTAGGTGTGCAGCTTTATTTCTGGGTTTTCTATTCTGTTCCATCGGTCTATGTGTCTGTTTTTGTACCAATACCATGCTTTTTTTGTTACTGTAATCTTGTAATATAGTTTAAAGTCAGGTAATGTGATCCACCCTTGTTCTTTTTGCTTAGAATTGCTTTGGTTACTTGGGCTCTTTTTTGGTTCCAGATGAATTTTAGAATAATTTTATCTAATTCTGTGAAAAATGACATTTGTAGTTTACAGGAATAGCATTGAATTTGTATATTACTTTTGGCAGTATGGCCATTTTAATTATATTGATTCTTTAAATCTATGGAATGTTTTTCCATTTGTTTGTGTCATTTATGATTTCTTTCAGTAGTTTTGTAGTTCTCCTTGTAGAAACCATGACCTCCCAGGTTAGATCTATTCCTAGGTATTTTATTCTTTTTGAGGCTACTGTAAATGGAATTGTGTTTTTATTTGGTTGTCAGCTTGAACATTATCAATGTATAGAAATGAGACTGGTTTTTGTATATTGATTTTGTATTCTGAAATCTTCTAAAAGGCTTTTGGCAGTCTTTAGGGTTTTCTATGTGTAGAATCATATCACTGGCAAAGAGAAATAATTTGACTTCTTTTCCTATTTGAATGCCTTTTATTTCTTTCTCTTTTCTGATTTCTTTGGCTAGAACTTCAGTAGTATGTTAAACAGGAGTTCTGCGAGTGGAATACTAGTTTTGTTTCAGTTTGTAAGGAGAATGCTTTCAGCTTTTGCCCATTCAGGATGATGTTGGCTGTGGGTTCATCATAGATGGCTTTATTATTTTCAGGTATATTCCTTTGATGCCTAGTTTATTAAAGGTTTTTAATTAAGAAAGGATGTTGGATTTTATCAAAAGTTTTTTCTGCATCGATCTAGATGATCATATGGTTTTTATGTTTAATTCTATTTATTTGGTGGATGACATTTATTGGTTGGTGTATGTCGAACCAACCTTGCATCCCAGGAATAAAGTCTGCTTGATCCTGGTGAATTAATCTTTGATGTGTTCAGGATTTGATTTGCTAGTATTTTGTTGAGAATTTTTGTGTCTATATTCATCAGTGATATTGGCCTGTAGTTTTCTTTCTTCACTGTGTCTTTTCCAGGGTTTAGTATTAGAACGATACTAGCTACGTAGAATGAGTTAGGGAGGAGTCCCTCCTCAATTTTTTGGAATAGTTTCAGGAAGATTGGTACCAGATTTTCTTTGTACATCTAATAGAATTTGACTGTGAATCTTTCTGGTCCAGGGTAAAATAAGACCAACCATTTTATTGGTTGGTAGATTTTTTTAAATTGATGATTCAATTTTGAAACTCATTATTGGTCTGTTCAGAGTCTTGATTTCCTCCTGAATAAATCTTGGAAGGTGTTTTGTTTCCAGGAATTTATCAATTTCCTATAGATTTTCTAGTTTGTGTACATAGAGGTATTCATAATAGTCTCTGAGGATCTTATGTATTTCTGTGGGATTGCTTGTAGTTTCACCTTCATCATTTCTGATTGTGCTTATTTGGATCTTCTCTCTTTTTCATTATCAATCTTACTAGTGGTCTATCAATCTTGTTTATCCTTTAAAAAAAACAACTTTTGCTTTTATTGATCCTTTGTATGGATTTTTGGGGTCTCAACATCATTTAGTTCAGCTCTGATTTTAGTTATTTCTTTTCTTCTGCTAGCTTTGGGATTAGTCTGTTTCTGTTTTTCTAGTTCCTCTAGGTGCAATGTTAGAGTGTTAATTTGAGATCTTTCTAGCTTCTTGGTGTCAGAATTTAGTGCTATAAACTTTCCTCTTATCACTGCTTTTGCTGTACTCCAGAGATGTTGGTGTGTTGTATCACTGTTCTCATTTATTTCAAAGAATCTTTTGATTTCTGCCTTAATTTTGTAGTTTATCCGATATGGTTAGGATTTGTGTCCCCACACAAACCTCATGTTCAACTGTCATCCCCTCCAGTGTTGAATGTGGAGCCTGATGGGGGATGATTAAATCACGGGGGTGAATTTCTGATGAATGGTTTAGTTGCATCCCCTTGGTACTATTCTTGCAATAGTGGGTTGGTTCTTGCAAGATCTGGTCATTTAAGTGTGTGGCACCTCCCCCTGCTCCCCCAACCACGCTCATGCTCTTACCATGTGACCTGCTTCTCCAGCTTTGTCTTCTGCCATGAGGAAAAGTTCCCTGAGGCTTCCCCAGAAGCAATGTACAGCCTGCAGAACCCTAAGCCAATAAAACCTCTTTTCTTATAAATCACTTAGCCTCAGGTATTTCTTTATAGCAATGCAAGAACAGATGAATACTTACCCAAAAGTCATTTAGGAGGAAGTTGCTTAGTTTCCATGTAATTGTGTGATTTTGAGATATCTTCTTGGTATTGATTTCTATTTTTATTCCACCATAGCCTGAGAGTATGCTTGGTATAATTTCAGAACTTTAGGTTCTGGGGTACATGTGCAGATCATGCAGGATTGTCACATAGGTACATAACGGCAAGGTGGTTTGCTGTCTTCATCCCCCCAACACCTATATCTGGTATTTCTCCCCATGTTTTCCCTCCCCACCCTCCCCACCCCCCACTGTCCCTCCCCTAGTCCCCTCCAACTGACCTTAGTGTGTGATACTCTCTTCCCTGTGTCCAGGTGTTCTAATTATTCAACACCCACCTATGAGTGATACCATGTGGTGTCTGATTTTCTGTTTTTTAAAGTGTATTGAGACTTACTTTATGGCCAAGTATGTGGTTGATCTCAGAGTATGTGCCATGTGCAGATGAGAAGACTGCATATTCTGTGGTTGTTTGGTGGATTATTCTGTAGATGTCTATAAGGTCCAATTGGTCAAGTGTTAAATTTAAGTCCAGCATTTGTTAGTTTTCTGCCTTGATGATCTGTCTTACATTGTGAGTAGGGTATTAAAGTCTTCCACTATTACTGTGTGGCTAAGTGTTTTCATAGGTCTGGAAGTACTTGCTTTATGAATCCAGGTACTCCAACAGTGGATGTGCATGTATTTAGGACAGTAAGACTTTTTGTTGAATTGAACCCTTTATCATTATGTAATTCCCTTCTTTGCCCTTTTTTAACTGCTGTTGGTTTGAAGTCTGTTTTATCTGATATTAGAATAGTAGTTCTTGCTTTTTCATGTTTTCTATTTGTGTGATAGATTTTTCTCCATCTCTTTACTTTGAGCCTGTGGGTCCCCTTACATGTGAAATGGGTCTCTTAGAGGACACAAACAGATGGAAAAACAGTCCATGCTCATGGTTAGGAAGAATGAGTATTGTGAAAATGGCCATACTGCCCAAAGTAATTTGTAGATTCAACGCTATCCACATCAAGCTACCAATGACCTTCTTCACAGAACTGGAAAAAACTACCTTAAACTTCATATCGAACCAAAAGAGAGCCTGCATAGCCAAGAGAATTCTAAGCAAAAAGAACAAAGCCAGGGACATCATGCTATCTGACTTCAA
Organism: Plecturocebus donacophilus; assembly: GCA_004027715.1. NCBI lineage: Eukaryota > Metazoa > Chordata > Mammalia > Primates > Pitheciidae > Plecturocebus > Plecturocebus donacophilus. Next base: position 221 of record PVKP010019737.1, on the reverse strand, counting down.
ACGATTCTACCATGCTACAGTAATCAAAACAGCATGGTACTGGTACCAAAACAGAGATATAGACCAATGGAACAGAACAGAGGTCTCAGAGGCAACGCCACACATCTACAACCATCTGATCTTTGACAAACCTGACAAAAACAAGCAATGGGGAAAGGATTCCTTATTTAATAAATGGTGTTGGGAAAAAGGGGTAGCCATGTGCAGAAAGCAGAAACTGG
>PVKP010019736.1:0-41920 GCA_004027715.1 Plecturocebus donacophilus | reverse complement strand
TGGTTTTGCCTAGATTTTCTTCTAGGGTTTTTATGGTGTTAGGTCTTATGTTTAAGTCTTTAATCCATCTGGAGTTAATTTTAGTGTAAGGTGTCAGGAAGGGGTCCAGTTTCTGCTTTCTGCACATGGCTAGCCAGTTTTCCCAACACCATTTATTAAACAGGGAATCCTTTCCCCATTGCTTGTTTTTGTCAGGTTTCCAAAGATCAGATGGTTGTAGATGTGTGGTGTTGTCTCCAAGGCCTCTGTTCTGTTCCATTGGTCTGTATCTCTGTTTTGGTACCAGTACCATGCTGTTTTGATTACTGTAGCTTTGTAGTATAGTTTGAAGTCAGGTAGTGTGATGCCTCCAGCTTTGTCCTTTTTGCTTAGAATTGACTTGGCAATGCAGGCTCTCCATTGGTTCTATATGAAGTTTAAGGTGCTTTTTTCCACTTCTGTGAAGAAGGTCATTGGTAGCTTGATGGGGATAGCATTTAATCTGTAAATTACTTTGGGCAGTATGGCCATTTTCACAATATTGGTTCTTCCTAACCATGAGCATGGAATGTTTCTCCATCTGTTTGTGTCCTTTCTTATTACGTAGAACAGTGTTTTGTAGTTCTCCTTGAAGAGGTCCTTTAGATTCTTTGTTAGTTGTATTCCTAAGTATTTTATTCTCTTTGTAGCAATTGTGAATGGCAGTTTGTTCTTGATTTGGCTCTCTTTAAGTCTGCTATTGGTGTATAGGAATGCTTGTGATTTTTGCACGTTGATTTTGTATCCTGAGAGTTTGCTGAAGTTGCTTATCAGTTTCAGGAGATTTTGGGCTGAGACAATGGGGTCTTCTAAATATGCAATCATGTTGTCTGCAAATAGCCACAAGTTGACTTCTTCCTTTCCTAATTGAATACCCTTTTTTTCTTTTTCTTGCCTGATTGCTCTGGCTAGAACTTCCAATGCTATATTGAATAGGAGTGGTGAGAGAGGGCATAATTGTCTAGTGCCAAATTTCAAAGGGAATGCTTCCAGTTTTTGCCTATTCAGTATGATATTGGCTGTGGGTTTGTCGTAAATAACTTTTATTATTTTGAGATATGTTCCATCAATACCTAGTTTATTGAGGATTTTTAGCATAAAGGGCTGTTGAATTCTGTCAAAGGCCTTCTCTCCATCAGTTGAGATTATCATGTCGTTTTTGTCTTTGGTTCTGTTTGTGTGGTGAATTATGTTTATAGACTTGTGTATGTTGAACCAGCCTTGCATTCCCAGGATGAAGCCTACTGGATCATGGTGGATAAGCTTTTTGATGTGCTGTTGCAATCGGTTTGCCAGTATTTTATTGAAGATTTTTGCATCTATGTTCATCATGGGTATTGGCTTGAAGTTTTCTTTTCTTGCTGAGTCTGTGCCAGCTTTTGGTATCAGTATGATGTTTGTCTCATAAAATGATTTGGGAAGGATTCCCTCTTTTTGGATTGTTTGGAATAGTTTCAGAAGGAATGGTACCAGCTCCTCTTTGTATGTCTGGTAGAATTTGGCTATGAACCCATCTGGACCTGGGCTTTTTTGGGGTGCTAGGCTATTAATTGCTGCCTCAAGCTCAGCCTTTGTTATTGGTCTATTCAGGGTTTCGACTTCTTCCTGGTTTAGGCTTGGGAGGATGCAAGTGTCCAGGAATTTATCCATTTCTTCCAGGTTTACTAGTTTATGTGCAGAGTTGTTTGTAATAATCTCTGATGATGGTTTGTATTTCTGTGGAATCTGTGGTGATATCCCCTTTATCATTTTTATTGCATCTATTTGATTATTCTCTTTCTTTTTTATTAATCTGGCTAGTGGTCTATTTTGTTGTCTTTTTGAAAAACTAGCTCCTGGATTTATTGATTTTTTTGAAGGATTTTTTTATGTTTCTATCTCCTTCAGTTCTGCTCTGATCTTAGTTATTTCTTGTCTTCTGCTAGGTTTTGAGTTTTTTTGATCTTGCTCCTCTAGCTCTTTCAATTTTAACTATAGGGTGTTGATTTTGGATCTTTCCTTGCTTCTCGTGTGGGCATTTATTGCTATATATTTTCCTCTAGACACTGCTTTAAATGTGTCCCAGAGATTCTGGTATGTTGTGTCTTCGTTCTTGTTGGTTTCAAAGAACATCTTTATTTCTGCCTTCATTTAATTGTTTATCCAGTCCACATTCAAGAGCCAGTTGTTCAGTTTCCATGAAGCTGTGCGGTTCTGAGTTAGTTTCTGAATTCTGAGTTCTAACTTGATTGCACTGTGGTCTGAGAGACTGTTTGTTATGATTTCTGTTCTTTTGCATTTGCTGAGGAGTGATTTACTTCCAATGATGTGGTCAATTTTAGAGTAGGTGTGATGTGGTGCTGAGAAGAATGTATATTCTGTGGATTTGGGGTGGAGAGTTCTGTAAATGTCTGTTAGGTTTGCATGTTCCAGGTCTGAGTTCAAGTCCTTTATATCCTTGTTAATTTTCTATCTCATTGATCTGTATAATATTGACAGTGGGGTGTTAAAGTCTCCCACTATTATTGTATGGGAGTCTGAGTCTCTTTGTAAGTCATTAAGAACTTGCTTTATGTATCTGGGTGCTCCTGTATTGGGTGCGTATATATTTAGGGTCGTTAGCTCTTCTTGTTGCATTGATCCTTTTACCATTATGAAGTGTCCTTCTTTGTCTCTTTTGACCTTTGTTGGTTTAAAGTCTATTTTATCAGAGACTAGGATTGCAACTCCTGCTTTTTTTTGCTCTCCATTTGCTTGGTAAATCTTCCTCCATCCTTTATTTTGAGCCTTTGTGTATCCTTGCATGTTACATGGGTTTTCTGGATACAGCACACTGATGGATTTTGGCTTTTTATCCAATTTGCCAGTCTGTGTCTTTTGATTGGGGCATTTAGCCCATTTACATTTAAGTTTAATATTGTTATGTGTGAATTTGATCCTGCCATTTTGATGCTAGCTGGCTATTTTGCCTGTTAGTTGATGCAGTTTCTTCATTGTGTCGATGCTCTTTACCATTTGGTACGTTTTTGCAGTGGCTGGTACTGGTTGTTCCTTTCTATGTTTAGTGCTTCTTTCAGGAGCTCTTTTAAAGCAGGCCTGGTGGTGATGAAATCTCTGAGTAATCGATTGTTTGTAAAGGGTGTTATTTCTCCTTCGCTTATGAAGCTTAGTTTGGCTGGATATGAAATTCTGGGTTGAAAGTTCTTTTCTTTAAGGATGTTGAATGTTGTTCCCCACTCTCTTCTGGCTTGTAGGGTTTCTGCTGAGAGATCTGCTGTGAGTCTGATGGGCTTCCCTTTGTGGGTAACCCGACCTTTCTCTCTGGCTGCCCTTAGTATTTTCTCCTTCATTTAAACACTGGTAAATCTGACCATCATGTGCCTTGGGGTTGCTCTTCTTGAGGAATGTCTCTGTGGTGTTCTCTGTATTTCCTGGACTTGAATATTGGCCTGCCTTGCTAGGTTGGGAGGTTTTCCTGGATAATATCCTGAAGGGTATTGTCTAGCTTGGATTTATTCTCTTCGTCACATTCAGGTACACCTATCAAATGTAGATTAGGTCTTTTCACATAGTCTCATATTTCTTGGAGACTTTGTTCATTTCTTTTTAACCTTTTTTCTCTAATCTTGCCTTCTCATTGTATTTCATTGAGCTGGTCTTTGACCTCTGATATCCTTTGTTCTGCTTGGTCAATTCAGCTGTTGAAACTTGTGTATGCTTTACAAAGTTCTTGTGTTGTGTTTTTCAGCTCCACCAGTTCATTTATATTCCTCTCTAAGCTGTTTATTCTTGTTAGCATTTCGTCAAACCTTTTTTCAACATTCTTAGTTTCTTTGCGTTGGGTTAGAACATGTTCTTTTAGCTCAGAGAAGTTTATTACCCACCTTCTGAAGCCTGTTTCTTTCAATTCATCAGACTCATTCTCCATCCAGCCTTGTTCCCTTACTGGTGAGGAGTTGTGATCCCTTAGACGAGGAGAGGTGTTCTGGTTTTGGGTCTTTTCATCTTTTTTGCGCTGGTTTCTTCCTGTCTTTGTGGATTTATTTACCTGTGGTCTTTGTAGTTGTTGACTTTCAAATGGGGTCTCTGAGTGGACATCCAGTTTGTTGATGATTAAGTTGTTTCTTTCTGCTTCTTAGTTTTCCTTCTAACAGTCGGGCCCCTCTGCTGTAGGACTGCTGAGGTCCACTTCAGGCCCTGCTTGCCTGGGATCACCTGCAGCGGCTGCAGAACAGTAAGGGTTGCTGCCAGTTTCTTCTTCTGCTATCTTTGTTGCAGAAGGATACCCGCCAGATGTCAGTCTGAGCTCTCCTTTATGAGGAGACTCCTTGGATATACGGGGGTCAGGGAGCTGCTTGAGGAGATAGTCTGTCCTTTATAGGAGCTCAAGCATTGAGCTGTGAACTCTGTTGTTCCATGCCAAGTTGCTGGGCAGGTACGTTTAAGTCTGCTGCAACAGAACTCATAAACACCTTTTTCTTTTTTTTCCCAGGTGCTCTGTCCCCAGGAGGTAGGGCTTTATTTATAAGTTTCTGTCCTGCTGCTTCCTTTTTTCAGGGCTGCCCTGCCCAGTTAGGAGGCAGCCTAGTCACAGTCTGCCTGCAGAGGCTTTGCTGAGCTGCTGTGAACTCCGCCCAGCTGCCCTGTGAACTTCCCTGCAGTCCTGTTTATAGGGGTATAGTTAGAACTGCCTCGGCAATGGCGGCCCACCTCTGTAAAGGTGGACTCTCTCTGTAATGGCGGACCTCCTTGGCAATGGCGGGCTGCCTTGGCAATGGCGGACTACCTCGGTAGTGGTGGACTGCCTCGGTAATGGCCAACGCCCCTCCCCTACAGAGCTAGACCATCCCGGGTTCAGCTGTGCTTGCTGTGAAACTCTGAATCCAGAGCTTTTCAGATTACTGTTTTTTGTGGGAGTGGGACCAGCTATGCCTGATCACCTGGCTCCCTGTCTCAGACTCCTTTTTTTTTTTTTTGAGTTCAACTGGCGACTCTGTCTCCCAGGCGTCCCAGTCACCAGTTGAAACAGCACCTGGACTTGTGTGATTTCTTGTGTGTAAACCTCCTGCGCCGGCTGAAACAGCTGCTGGAGACTCGTGGCGCTTTTTTGCTGGGGAATCTCCTGGCTTAGCTCCCTGTTTCGGTCCCCTTTTTTTCAGTTGAACGGGTGACTCTGTTACCCAGGCGTTCCAGTCACCAGTTGAAAAGGTGCCCGGATTTGTGTGAGATTTTGTGCAGAGACCCACTGAGCCGGCTGAAACAGCTGCTCTGGGGACTTGTGGTGCTTTTTTGCCTGGGAATCTTCTGACCTGGCTCCCTGTTTCAGTCCCCTTTTTATCAGTTGAATGGGCAACTCTTATCTCCCAGGTGCTCCAATCACCAGCTAAAAGGCACTCGGACCCGTGTATTTTGTGCAGAGACCTGCCGTGCCGGCCAAAACAGCCGTGCTTGGGACACTTGGGGCTCCTCCGCCTGGGAATCTTCAGTCTGTGGGGAATAAAAATCCGTCTGGAAATGCGGTGTCCACTCACCCTCCATGTTCTTGCTGGGAGCTGCAATCCTGAGCTGCTCCTAATCGGCCATTTTGGATCCCCCTATGTGAATATTTCTCTGATCATATTGATCTCTTCTACCTTTGACACATAGAAGTAGAATGTCATTCATTTGATAGTTCATACCTTGTAGTGTTGCTCATCTTTGCCTCAGCTGAATTATAAACTCCACGAGGACAGAATTAAGATATATATGCTTTCAATTTAGTTCCCCCTCCTTTTTTTTATTCTTCAGAGAAGGAAATAGGTTCTGTGACCTTTTTTTTTTTTTGAGACAGAGTCTTGCTCTGTTGCCCAGGTTGGAGTGCAGTGGAGTGAGTGGAGTGGAGGATCTCCTGCCTCAGCAGGAGAATCCTGGGTAGCTGGGATTACAGGCACCTGCCACCATCCCCAGCTAATTTTTGTATTTTTAGTAGAGATGAGGTTTTACCATGTTGGCCAAGCTGGTCTCGAACTCCTGATCTCAAGTGATCCACCTGCCTTGGCCTCCCGAAGTGCACCTTCTAAACCAGAACTTAACAAATAAAAAATAATAGGATTGAGTAGGGTGGCTCGTGCCTGAAATCCTAGCACTTTGGAAGGTCGGGGCAGATGGATCACGTGAAGTCAGGAGTTCAAGACCAGCCTGGCCAACACGGTAAAATCTCATCTCTACTAAAAATGCAAAAATCTGCTGGGTGTGGTGGCACACGCCTATGATCCCAGCCACTCAGGAAGCCTAGGCAGGAGAATCACTTGAACCTGGGAGGCGGAGGTTGCAGTGAGCTGAGATCATACCATTGCATTCCAGCTTGGGCAACAAAGCAAAATTCTGTCTCAAAAAAAAAAAAAAAACCATAAAAAATAATAGAAATATATAATTACCTTGCTTGTATTAGTTCCTTATAGTTTAAAAGGACCTTTATGTAGTTACAATAGCTAACATTGAGTTCTTACTATGTGACAGACTTTGCTAAGTACTTTATGTTGGTTATTTCATTTAATGCTCATAACAACTCTGTGAAGTAATGACTTTTTTTTTTTTTTTTTTGAGACAGAGTCTGGCTCTGTCTCCAGGCTGGAGTGCAGTGGCACCATCTCGGCTCACTGCAACCTTCCCCTCTTGGGTTCAAGAGATTCTCCTGCCTCAGCCTTCTGAGTAGCTGGGACTACAGGCACACACCAGCACACCCAGCTAATGTTTGCATTTTTAGTATAGACGGGGTTTCACTATATTGGCCAGGATGGTCTCTTGATCCTGTGATCTGCCTACCTTGGTCTCCCAAAGTGCTGGGATTGTAGACGTGAGCCACCTTTTCCTGCCTAAAGTAATGATTTTTAATCCCATTTTGTAGATGAAAAAATTTACTTGCCTAAGGCTACTCAGTTTCAGACAGATCTCTGATTGCAGAACTTCACCCAGGATATCAATTAGAATGCTTTTGCCCACAAGTAAAAAAGACAGTCTGATTAAAAATATCTTAGCCAATTGGTCTGTTTTTTCATAAAAGGAAATCAGAAGGTTGGTTTCAGGATTGGTCATTCAGCGGGTTACCAGGGCTCTTTTTGGTTTCTCTGCAGTTCCCTTGGCTTCTCATAGTTGTAAGATGGCTGCCTCCTAAGATGGTATCTGAAGACAGAAAGGAAGAGTCATTCCCTTTCATGCATTGCCCTTTTGATTTGCAAAACCATCCCTGAGAATCTCCCCAGCCAACACACTCTCATGCTCCATTTACTAGAATTGGCTTACTTGCCTACTAGCAAACCAGTCACTGGAAAATGGGAATGGAATTGCCTTGATGGGTTTAGACCAGTAGTGGTTCAGCTGATGGGCTGGATTTGCCTTTTCCGAGCACTTTGCTCCCTGCCTGATACCTGAGTAAAATCAGGGCTCTCTCAGGAAGAAAGATGGGGGAAATGGCTGTTGGTTAAATAACCAGTTCCTTTTCTTTTTCTTTTTCTTTCTTTCTTTTTTTTTTTTGAGACAGTCTCACTGTTGCCAGGCTGGAGTGCAGTGACGCCATCTTGACTTACTGCAATTTCCGACTCCTGGTTCAAGCAATTCTGCTGCCTCAGCCTCCTAGTTAGCTGGGATTACAGGTGTGGGTCACCACGCCCAGCTATTTTTTGTGTTTTTAGTAGAGATGGCGTTTCACCATGTTGGCCAGGATGGTCTTGATCTCCTGACCTTGTGATCCACCCTCTTCAGCCTCCCAAAGTGCTGGGATTACAGGCATGAGTCACTGTGCCTGGCCTGCCAGTCCTTTTATCTTTATAATAACCAATTTTTTTTGTTTTTGAGACAGAGTCTCGCTCTGTCATCTCAGCTCACTGTAACCTCCACCTCCCAGGTTCAAGAAATTCTCCTGCCTCAGCCTCCCCGAGTAGCTGGGACTACCGGTGTGTGCCACCACACCCAGCTAATTTTTGTATTTTTTAGTAGACATGGGGTTTCACCATGTTGGCCAGGATGGTCTCGATCTCTTGACCTCATGATCTGCCCACCTTGGCCTCCCAAAGTATTGGGATTATAGGTGTGAGCCACCACGCCTGGCCCAATAACCAAATTTTTAAGATGAATTAACTGAGTTCCAGAATAATTGGATGACATATCTGAAGTCATAGAGTTAGCTAAAGTACATGATCAAGAATTTACATTTCCAGTTCAAGTTTTCTGATTCCAGTTCCTAGTACTTTCAAAGGACTTACTGTTTGTTGATGTGCATTCTTATTTGTTTGTTTCAGGTGCTTGAAGTTTCTGGGAAGTCGGCATCCAACGCTGGTGCTCCCCTTGGTGCCTGAGCTTCTGAGCACCCACCCGTTTTTTGACACAGCTGAGCCAGACATGGATGATCCAGCTTGTATCCTCTGTGCTTAGGATGGGCCCTGATGTGTTGGCAGACAGCTTTGGCATCTCCTTCTGCAGTATAGCTGGGGTGGTGTGAGTTTTCTTTTCTTTTCTTTCTTTTTTCTTTTCTTTTTTTTTGGAGACAAGGTCTCACTCTGTTGCCCAGGCTAGAGTGCAGTGGCCCGATCTCAGCTCACTGCAACCTCTGCCTCCCGGGTTCAAGCAGTTCTCCTACCTCAGCCTCCTGAGTAGCTGGGATTATAGGCACCTGCAACTCGCCTGGCTAATTTTTGTATTTTTAGTAGAGACAGGGTATCACCATTTTGGCCAGGCTGGTCTCAAACTCCCAACCTCAGGTGATCTGCCTGCCTTGGCCTCCCAAAGTCCTGGGATTACAGGCATGAGCCACTGTGCCCAGGCTTGGTCTGAGTTTTCTTTTCAACATTTATTTAGCACCTACTATTCCACATACTGCTTATAATCATCTCTTTATATCCATTGGGAATTAGTTCCAGGACCTCTGTTAGATACCAAAATGCACAGATGTTTAAATGCCTCATATAAAATGGTGTGTGGAATATAACTTTCTCACATCCTCCCATATACTTTAAGTTATCTCTAGTTTACTTATGATACCTAACACATTGTAAATGCTGTGTAAATAGTTGTTATGTTACATTGTTCAGGGAATAATGACCAAAAATATCTTTACATGTTCTGTACAGATGCAGGCATTTAAAAAAATACATATTTTCCATCTGCGATGTGTTGAATTCATGGTTGCAAAACCCAGAGATGGAGGGCCAACTGTAATTGCATTATACAATTTATTCTCATCTTCCAAACAACTCTGGAAGGAAGTATTTTTCTCAGTTTACAGATGAGGAAACTGAGGCTCAGAGTGTTAAGTTAACTCTCTAAGCATCAGATTTGGGATTCCAAGCCAGAAAAAAATCTCTGGTTTTAAAGCCTGTGCACTCTTCCTAATGTCTTATACAATGTTTAATTTGATCTTTAGCCTGAGAGAGGTGATGGCTGAGCTAGGTAGGCTCCATGACTACTGTGCCTCTGAAACAAGTTCAGTGGGTTTATGATAGCCTGAACAGCATGCCATGCAATTGGATTGTTTTCCAGTAATGGGGCTACATTTACATCAGTGCATCCACACTCTTCTAGGGTTCTTGTTGCTCTGTGGGCAGATCCTTGGTGAAGTTTAAGACTAGTTACTGAAACACAGAGATCAGCCATGTAACTGGCTATTGTAGTCAGGTGACCATTATAGTCTCCCTTAATACTCTTTTTAAAATTTGAATTATTTTATTTTTTTTAATTGACACGTAATAATTGTACATATTTATGGGGTACAGAGTGATATTTTGATACATAGATATACTGATGAGATCAGGGTAGTTAGCATATCCATCCTCTCAAACATTTATCATTTCTTTGTATTGGAAACATTCAGTATTCTCTGTCTAGCTCTTTGAAACTATTTATTGTTGTTAACTGTAGTCATCCTACAGTGCTATAGCGCCTGGAACTTACGCCTCCCATCTCACTGTAATTTTGCAAGCTTTAACAAGTCTCTCCCTTTAACTATCCTTTGTCTCCCTTAACCTTCCTTAATTCTATTTGTTTACTTTCATAGGGCTTTTGGGGAATTTTTGAATTTAAAGATCTGTGTAATTGATGTACTAAGCAATGCCTGACTTCACATTTGCATTTAAGAAGGACACATTCTGATCTTACCTCTAATGGTATAGTCTAGCTATTTGAAATTCAGCCCATCAGAAATGTGCTTGTAGGGTAGGTCTTACTATTAACTCGGAAGACATATTGAAATGCTCTGAAATCTGAAGGCCCTTTACATTGAAAACAAAAATTAAAACATTCTTGGAAGCCTATTTTGTTAAGATATTTTTTGGGATAGTTGGAGAATTGTATTATTTGCTACTTATGTTTGGCTGTCAGAGCTTGCTCCCACATTTACCTTAGGAAAATTAAGATTTTAATTTTTCTCCAATGTAGGAGGTAAGCAAGCTGGTGTGACAGCTCCATATTATTCTCGGTGATCCAAGCTCCTTCTGTTTTTCTGTTCTGCCATTGTTAGTTGTCCAAGATTGTTGCTAGTGCTCCAATCATCATGTCCAGGTTCTAGGCAGGAAATTAGAGGATCTCCAGAATAAAATTTGTATTCTTTTACTAAAGAAAAAGGGAAGGATGGTTACTGGGTAGACAGATATAAGGCTCTGCCATAGGGAAGCATGGAAGATTGTTGGAAGATGTATTTAACTTTTAATTTCTGATTTTCCCTTCAGTGTAAAATTATTATATATAGAAAGAAAATCCAAAAACATAGAAGAAACTTCATATTTAACATCTTAAGTCTTATTAGCCAGAGTAATCTAGTGTTAATATTTTGGTGTTAATATTACCAGAGTAATCTAGTGTAAATATCTTCTGTTTTTTAAAAAAATTCTTGAGTTGGAATTTTGTTGCTTTTATTTTTTAATGTAATTCATTTCATTGACAACTATTGGATAATAGTTGCTATCATATCTTCTATATATTTTAGAATCTGTTCTTTTCACTTACTATGAAAAATGATATTCATGTAACCAAAATCTATTGAAAAAAAAAAAAAGAAAAATATGTTTATGGTACAAAATTATAAATTTCATATATATATATATTTTTTTTGTGTGTGTGTGTGTGACAGACTGTCATTCATGCTGGAGTGCAATGGTGCAATCATCATTGCTTACTGTAGTCTTGACCTCCTGAGCTCAAGTTATCCTCCCTCCTCATCCCCTCAAGAAGTTGGGACTACAGGCACGAGCCACCACACCCCGCTAATTTTTTTGTAGAGATGAGTTCCTACTTTATTGCCCAGGCTGGTCTTGAACTCCTGGATTCAAACGATCCTCCTGCCCCAGCCTCTCAAAGATGCTGGGATTACAGACATGAGCCTCCACACCCAGCTTATAAATACAATTTTTAATGATTATACAGCTGTGTTTTACCTACACAATGGCATAATATATAATCATTAAAAATTATGTATATATAATTATATATGTATATATATATAACTATTCTCCTGTTTTTGGACATTTAGGTTATTTCTGATTGCAATAGTCCCCCTTACCTGCTGTTCACTTTCTGCAATTTTAGTTACTTGCAGTCAACTGTGGCCTGAAAATAGTAAATGGAAAATTCCTGGAATAAGCAATTAATAAGCTCCAAATTGCATGCCATTCTGAGAAGTGTAATGAAATTGAACAGCATCCTTTTCCATCCCACTCAGGATGTGAATCATCTCCTTGTCCAGTGAACTCATACTGCATATGCTAACTGTCCATTAGTCACTCCATGGCTGTCTCGGCTATCAGATTTGATTTTGTAATGGCCCCAAAGTGCAATAGTAGTGATGCTGGTAATTCAGATATGCCAATGAAAAAGCCATAAAGATCTTCCTTGAAGTGAAAAAATGAAAGTTCTTGAGTTAATAAGAAAATTGTATGTTGAAATTGTTAAGATTTACATATGATAAGCCAAATTTTCTATCCATGAAATTGTCAACAAGGAAAATAAATTTTTTGCTTGTTTTACTGTTGCACCTCAAACTGCAAAAGTTATGACCACAATGCTTGATAAGTTCTTAGTTAAGATGGGAAAGGCATGAAATATGTAGTTGGAAGACTGGAATAGAAACCTGCCATCATGTTCCAATTGATGGCTGTCAGATTCAGTACTGTCTGCAGTTTCGGGCATCCATTTGGGGTCTTGGACCATTTCCCCCCAAGGATAAGGGGGGACTACTGTATTTGCTAATGATTCTGTGATATTAGGCTGTTTACTTAGATTTAGCGATGTGGAATTACTCAACATATGTAAGACTACTGTCTGTTACCAAATTTTCCGAAATGATTGTGCTGGTATATATATATATATATATATATATATATATATATATTTATTTATTTATTTATTTATTTAATTTTTAAAAATTTTTTTGAAATGGAGTCTGGCTCTGTTGCTTGGGCTGGAGTGAAGTGGCACCATCCCAGCTTACTGTAAACTCCACCTCTTAGGTTCAAATGATTCTCCTGTCTCAGCCTCCCGTGTAGCTGGGGTTATAGGCGCCTGTCATCATGCCTGGTTAATTTTTGTGTTTTTAATGGAGATGGGGTTTCACCATGTTGACCAGGCTGGTCTTGAACTCCTGACCTCAGGTGATCCGCCCACCTCGGCCTCCCAAAGTGTGCTGGGATTACAGGTATGAGGCACTGCACCCGGCCAGTATGTACTTTGATAGGCAATATAGTTGCCTACTTCATAGGCAACATAATTTCTATTTTTTTGTATTCTCGGCAGCATTCTGGCATTTTTAAAAACCTTTGGTAATTGGGGGTGTGTGTTGGGCAGGGAAATGTATTTCATTGTTTATATTTGCATTTCTTTGATTATTAGAAAATCATAGTCTTTTGATGGAGATTTTAGAGGTGGAAAGTGAGAATACCAGATTCTGGCCAACCTTTTATACTTCCAAGTTTACTTAACCCACTGATCTATCAGATATTGCAGTTTTGGTACTTATTTTCAATGCTGCAAAAACCTGTCCAACAATGCCAGCATTGTTCTCAGATCACACTTTCAGGCACTATGCCTATCTCCGAGACAGTCTTTCTCATCTTGTTCCTGCTTTGAGGGTATGTTGAAAACATCTGTTGTCCTTGTTTTTGTTTTACATGGGGTAGTGGGTGTTTTTGTTCTTGTTTTCCCTTGAGATGAGGCGGGGAGGTCTCACTATTTTGTCCAGGCTGGTCTCAAATCATGGACTTAAGCCATCCTCCTGCCTCAGCCTCCCAAATAGGTGGGATTACAGGTGCATACCACATTATGCAGCTTGTTTTTGGCTTTTTATTTTTCATGCTTTGTGGTTATTAAATAGTAGAAAACAATCCATATATTCTCTGAAAACTCATTTGTTCATTCTCTTTCTCTCTTGGGCTCTCTGCCATTGTTTTATACTTTTGCTTTTGGGTCCTTTACCTTTTAAGACGAGTCATTTTTTTAGTGTCCCTGGGTTACTGATATTAGGCAAGGAGAAAGGAATCTGGAACATTATATTTTAGATCAAGAATTTAAATTGTTATATTTTAACAGTTACCTAAAGCCATGATTTTCAACAAGTATTTAGTTTTTTAAAAACAAAACCTTTACTATTTTTAAAACCTAGAGATATATAGAAGAAAATTTAAAAAGGGATAGTAATAACAATCAAAAACACTTAGTGAATGCCATGGCCCAGGGCCTTTTCTAATCTCTCTATTTGCATTAACTCATCCTTGCTTGGGTGATTCCAGATGACTTTATTTAGAGTAATATGTGTTTATTTAGAGGAACATATATATATGTATACATGGTTAGAAAATCTAAACTATAGAAGATACAAAATGAGGCTGGGTGCAGTGGCTCACGCCTATAATCCCAGCCCTTTGGGAGGCTGAGGTGGGTGGATCACCTGAGGTCAGGAGTTCGTGAACAGCCTATCCAACATTGTGAAATCCCATCTCTACTAAAAATACAAAAGTTACCCAGGCATGGTGGTGGGCACCTGCAGTCCCAGCTACTCGGGAGGTTGAGGCAGGAGAATTGCTTAAACTGGGGAGGAAGAGGTTGCAGTGAGCCGAGATTGCACCACTGCACTCCAGCCTGGGTGACAAAGCGAGACTCCGTCTCAAAAAAAAAGTAGATAGAGAATGAAAAGTGAAATACTCTTTGCTCTCTCCTTCCCATTTGTCTTAAAAGATAAACCACTTTTAACAGTAAGAATATCTGAAGGGCTAGGCCAAAAATTAAAAAAAATTAAATTATTCTCATGAAAAATACTGTATGCTAAACTTATTTGGGAATAAATCATTACTCTTCCTCAAGTCAAAGATAAGAGAGTGTTTTAAAGATAAATGTAATGACAGATTAATTTTTAGTCTCATTCCTATGGTTGGCCCATTTATTTCAGTTAGCAATGGAAAATACTATCCCATTCTGTTTTCTTTTTCTCTTGGCAGCTGTGGCTGTATTGGGTAGACCATGTTTACATTTTCTCTCTTTCTCTTTAACTCCCAATGTAGCTGAGGAAGGGGAGAAAGGTTATTTATAGAATCTCCTAGCCTTTTCTCCCTTTGTTTTGTTTGGCTCACATTTTTGATGTGCTTTTATGTGTGTGTGTTACCAAAAGCTGAGCCACCAAACTTAATGGCTCTATAATCCCACTGTGTTTGCTTAGTTACCAGGTAGAAAACTAGTGTCATCAGCTGTTTCTCCCAGCATCATATCCCAAGAGGATCCTTCCCAGCAGTTTCTGCAGCAGAGCCTTGAAAGAGTGTATAGTCTTCAGCACCTGGACCCTCAGGGAGCCCAGGAGCTGCTGGAATTCACTATCAGGTAAGGTAGGCATTCCTTCATCTAACAGAATTAGTGCTGTTACACTCAGCTTGACTGTTCCGAATTCTAGTGTTGGTTACCAGGCTTGATATTCTTACTCTCTGTTGGCGTACATTCACGTATGGTTTTATGGTCTGTTTATATTTGGATTAGATTGTGGTTTGAGCATATTTTTTAAAAGAGCTCTTTATATTATTGACCCGATTGATCATTAGTACACAACAGAAATAGTTACAAAGAACCTGTTTTTAGTTTTTTAATTTTAAATATTAGGATGAGTGACCGAAAGGCAAAATAACAGTGGCTAAAACAGGAACAAAGTTTAATTCTTTCTCATAGGCGGACAGGGCTGAGATGACCATGAGGGATCTAGGCTCGCTTATTCTTTTGTTTTTTTTTTGAGACAGGATCTTGCCCTGTCACCCAGGCTGGAGTGCAGTGGCATAATCTCAGCTCACTGCAACTACAGTCTCCTGTGCTCAAGTGATTCTCCTACTTAAGCCTCCCAAGTAGCTGGGACCACAGGCATATGCCACTATGCCTGGTTAATTTTTTTGGCATTTTTTGGTAGAGTCGACGTTTCACCATGTTGCCTAGGCTGGTCTCAAACTCCTGAGCTCAAGCTATCCTTTTACCTCAGCTTCCCATAGTGCTGGGATTATAGGCGTGAGCCACCACACCCAGCCTAGGCTCATTCTTTCTTGTGTTTCCATCTTCTACATCAAGCAGCCTCTGTTTAACAATCCAAAATCTATTATCCCCCCTGTATTCCAGTCTTTGGGGAAAAGGAAACGGGAAGAGAAAGGTATCATCTTCACCCTGCAGTTTTTTAGACACTTCCCAAAAGTTGTACACTCTAATATTACTTGCATTCTGATGACTAGAACTTAAGTCACATGGCTGTATCTCACTTCAAGGAGCGAGGACATACACTCTGGGTGAATAATGCCTGGTTTACATGTAATGGCTCTAATACTCGGGAAGAATGTGAGAAAGATTTGGGGCAGGAAACCACGGCAAGATGGCTGAATAGGAATAGCTCCAGTCTGTAGCTCCCAGTGAGATCAATGCAGAAGGTGGGTGATTTCTGCATTTCCAACTGAGGTACCCAGCTCATCTCACTGGGACTGGTTAGACAGTGGGTGCAGCCCACGGAGGGTGAGCTGAAGCAGGGTGGGGTGTCACCTCACCCAAGAAGTGCAAGGGGTTGGGGAACTCCCTCCTCTAGCCAAGGGAAGCCATGAAGGACTGTGCCGTGAGGGGACTGTGCTGTGAGGAATGGTACATTTAAGCCCAGATACTACGCTTTTTTCATGGGCTTCAAAGCCCGCAGACAAGGAGATTCCCTCAGGTGTCTATGCCACCAGGGCCCTGGGTTTCAAGCACAAAAGAGGACAGCTGTTTGGTCAGACACTGAGCTGGCTGCTGGAGTTTTTTCATACCCCAGTGGCACCTGGAAGACCAGTGCAACGGAACCCTTCACTCCCCTGGAAAGAGGGCTGAAGCCAGGGAGCCAAGTGGTCTAGCTCAGTGGATCCCACCCCCATGGAGCTCAGCAAGCTATGATCCACTGGCTTGAAATTCTTGTGGCCAGCACAGCAGTCTGAAGTTGACTTGGGAATCTCAAGCTTGGTGGAGAGAGGCACATCTTCCATTAGTGAGGGTTGAGTAGGTGGTTTTCCTCTCGCAGTGTAAACAAAGCTGGCAGGAAGTTTGAACTGCATGGAGCCCACCACAGCTCGGCAAAGCTGTGTAGCCAGACTGCCTCTCTAGATTCCTCCTCTGTAGGCAGGGCATCTCTGAAAGAAAGGGAACAGCCCTACTCAGGGGCTTATAGATAAAACTCCCATCTCCCTGGGACAGAGCACCTGGGGGAAAGGGCAGCTGTGGGTGCAGCTTCAGTGGATTTAAACATTCCTGCTTGCCACCTCTGAAGACAGCAGCAGATCTCCCAGCACAGTGCTCAAGCTCTGCTAAGGGACAGACTGCCTCCGCAAGTGGGTCTCTGACCCCTGTGCCTCCTGACTGGGAGACACCTCCCAGCAGGGGTCAACAGACACCTCATACTGACATCTGAGAGCTCTGGCTGACATCTGGGAGGTGCCCCTCTGGAATGAAGCTTCCAGAGGAAGGAACAGGCAGCAGTCTTTGCTGTTCTGCAGCCTCTGTTGGTGACACCCAGGCAAACAGGTTCTGAAGTGAACCTCCAGCAAACTCCACCAGAGTTTATTAGTTTTCTGTTTATTAGTCTGCAGCAGAGGGGCCTGACTGTTAGAAGGAAAACTAATAAACAGAAAGGAATAGCATCAACATGAACAAAAAGGACATCCATACTAAAACCCCATCTGAAGGTCACCAGCATCAAAGACCAAAGGTAGATAAATCCGTGAAGGTGAGGAAAAAACAGTGCAAAAAGGCTGAAAATTCCAAAAACCAGAATACTTCTTCTCCATAGGATCACAACTCACCAGCAAGGGAACAAAACTGGATGGAGAATGAGTTTGATGAATTGACAGAAGTAGGACTCAGAAGGTGGGTAATAACAAACTCCTCTGAGATAAAGGAACATGTTCTAACCCAATGCAAGGAAGCTAAGAGCCTTGAAAACAGGTTAGAGGAATTGCTAACTAGAATAACCAGTTTAGAGAAGAACATAAATGACTTGATGGAGCTGAAAAACACAGCACGAGAACTTCGTGAAACATACACAAGTATCAATAGCCAAATTGTTCAAGTGGAAGGAAGGATATCAGAGATTGAAGATCAACTTAATGAAATAAAACATGAAGACAAGATTAGAGAAAAAAGAATGAGAAGGAACAAACGGAGCCTCCAAGAAACACGAGACTATGAAAAGACCAAAAGTCACTCAAAAGTGACAGGGAGAATGGAACCAAGTTGAAAAACACTCTTCAGGATATTATCCAGGAGAACTTCCCCAACCTAGCAAGACAGGCCAACGTTAAAATTCAGGGAATATAGAGAAGACCACAAAGATACTCCTCAAGAAGAGCAACCCCAAGACACATAATTGTCAGATTCACCAAAGTTGAAATGAAGGAAAGAATGTTAACGGCAGCCAGAGAGAAAGATCGGCTTACTCACAAAGTGATGCCTATCAGACTAACAGTGGATCTTTCTGCAGAAACCCTATAAGCCAGAAGAGACTGGGGGCCCATATTCAACATTCTTAAAGAATTTTCAACCCAGAATTTCATATCCAGGCAAACTAAGCTTCATAAGCAAAGGAGAAAGAAAATCCTTTACGGCAAGCAAATGCTAAGAGGCCTGCCTTAAAAGAGCTCCTGAAGGAAGCACTAAATACAGAAAGGAAAAACCAGTTCCAGCCATTGGAAAAACATACCAAATTGTAAAGACCATCAACACTATGAAGAAACTGCATCAACTAACAGGTAAAATAACCAACTAGCATCATAATGACAGGATCAGCTTCACACATAATAATATTAGCCTTAAATGTAAACGGGCTAAATGCAGACCAGGAGATTCCCTCAGGTGCCAAATTTAAAAACAAATTTAAAAGACACAGACTGGGAAATTTGATAGAATCAAGACCCATTGGTGTGCTATATTCAGGAGACCCATCTCACCTGCAAAGACACATATAGGCTCAAAATAAAGGGATGGAGGAAGATTTACCAAGCAAATAGAAAACAAAAAGAGCTGGGTTTGCAATCCTAGTCTCTGATAAAACAGACTTTAAACCAACAAAGATCAAAAAAGACAAAGGGCATTTATATAATGGTAAAGGGATTCATGCAACAAGAAGATCTAAATAGCCTAAATATATATGCACCCAGTACAGAAGCACCCAGATTCATAAAGCAAGTTCTTAGAGATCTACAAAGAGACTTACACTCCCACACAATAATAGTGGGAGATTTTAACACCCCACTGTCAATATTAGACAGATCAACAAGACAGAAAATTAACAAGGATATTTAGGACTCGAACTCAGCTCTGGACCAAGCAGGCCTAATAGACATCTACAGAAATCTGCACCCCAAATCAACAGAATATACATTCTTCTCAGCACCACTTCACTTACTCTAAAATTGACCACATAATTGGAAGTAAACTATTCCTCAGCACATGCAGAAGAATGGAAATCATAACAGACAGTCTCTCAGACCACAGTGCAATCAAGTTAGAACTGAGGATTAAGAAACTCACTCAAAACTGTACAATAACATGGAAACTGAACAGCCTGCTCCTGAATGACTACTGGGTAAATGATGAAATTAAGGCAGAAATAAATAAGTTCTTTGAAACCAATGAGAACAAAGACAATATACCAGAATCTCTGGGACACAGCTAAAGCAGTGTTTAGAGGGAAATATATAGCACTAAATGTCCACAGGAGAAAGTGGGAGAGATCTAAAATCGACACCATAACATCACAATTAAAAGAACTAGAGAAGCAAGACAAATTCAAAAGCTAGCAGAAGACAAGAAATAGTCAGCTAAGATGAGAACAGACTGTTAGAGACATAAAAAAAACCCTTCAAAAAATCAATGAATCCAGGAGCTGGTTTTTTGAAAAGATTAACAAAATAGATAGACCACTAGCCAGACTAATAAAGAAGAAAAGAGAGAAGAATCACATAGACACAATAGAAAATGATAAAGGGGAGATTACCACAGATTCCACAGAAATAGAAAATACCATCAGAGAATACTATAAACACCTCTGTGCAAATAAACTAGAAAACCTAGAAGAAATGGATAAATTCCTGGACACATACACCTTCCCAAGACTAATCCAGGAAGAAGTCAAATCCCTGAATAGACCAATAACAAGTTCTGAAATTGAGGCAGTAATTAATAGCCCATCAACCAAAAAAAGCCCGGGACCAGAGGAGCTGGTACCATTCCTTCTGAAATCATTCCAAACAATAGAAAAAGAGGAACTCCTTCATAACTGATTTTATGAGGCCAGTATCATCCTGATACCAAAACCTGGCAGAGACACAACAACAAAAAAAGAAAACCTCAGGCCAGTATCTCTGATGAACATTGATACAAAAATCCTCAATAAAACACTGGCAAACCAAATCCAGCAGTACATCAAAAAGCTTATCCACCATGATCAAGTCGTCTTCATCCTTGGGATGCAAGGCTGGTTCAACATATGCAAGACAAATGTAATCCATCACATAAACAGAACCACACCCGGCTAATTTTTTGTATTTTTAGTAGAGACGGGGTTTCACTATGTTGGCCAGACTGGCCTTGAACTCCTGACTTCGTGATCCACCCACCTCGGCTTCCCAAAGTGCTGGGATTACAGGCATGAGCCACCAGGCCCAGCCACAGTTCAAAATGGATTAAAGACTTAAATATAAGACGTAAAACCATGAAAATCTGGGTAATACCATTCAGGACATAGGCATGGGCAAAGACTTCATGACTAAAACACCAAAAGCAATGGCAACAAAAGCCAAAATTGAGAAATGGGATCTAATTAAACTGAATAGCTTCTGCACAGCAAAAGGAACCATCATCAGAGTGAACAGGTAACCTACAGAAAGAGAGAAAATTTTTGCAATCTATCCATCTGACAAAGGGCTAATATGTAGAATCTTCAAGGAACTTAAACAAATTTACAAGAAAAAAACAACCCCATCAAAAAGTGGGCAAAGGATATGAACAGAAGACATTTGTGCGGCCAACAAACGTGAAAGAAAGCTCATCATCACTGGTCGTTAGAGAAATAAAAATCAAAACCATAGTGAGATACCATCTCATGCCAGTTAGAATGGTGATCATTGAAAAATCAGGAAACAATAGATGCTGGAGATGATGTGGAGAAATAGGAACACTTTTACACTGTTGGTGGGAGTGTAAATTAGTTCAACCATTATGGAAGACAGTGTGGCAATTCCTCGAGGATCTAGAATCAGAAATACCATTTGATCTAGCAGTCCCATTACTGGGTATATACCCAAAGGATTATAAATCATTCTACTGTAAAGACACATGCACACGTATGTTTATTGCAGCACTATTCACAATAGCAAAGACTTGGAACCAACCCAAATGCCCATCAATGATAGACTGGATAAAGAAAATGTGGCACATACACACCATGGAATACTATGCATCCATAAGAAAGGATGAGTTCATGTCCTTTGCAGAGACATGGATGAGGCTGGAAACCATCATTTTCAGCAAACTAACACAAGAACAGAAAACCAAACACTGCATGTTCTCACTCATAAGTGGGAATTGAATATGAGAACACATGGACACAGGGAGGGGAACATCGCACACCAGGGCTTGTCAGGGCGTGGGGGGCTAGGGGAAGAATAGGATTAGGAGAAATACCTAATGTAGATGACAGGTTGATGGATGCAGCAAACCACCATGGCATATGTATACGTATGTAACAAACCCGCATGTTCTGCATGTGTATCCCAAAACTTAAAGTATAATTTAAAAAAAGAAAAAAAGATATTGGGGAACAACCAAAAAGCTCTGCCAGACCTTCTCATAATTGCCTGAATGATGTGGAAAGAACTGAAAAGATATAATATTTTTCTCTTTCTTTTAAGAGCAAACAATACTGCGTTTGCTAAAAGCAAATGAGTTTAAATTATTTATTGTTTGCTCTTAAAAGATAGCAAAGTATTATATCGGCTGGGCATGGTGGCGCATGCCTGTAATCCCACCAATTTGGGAGGTCAAGGAAGGCAGATCACTTGAGGTCAGCAGTTCAAGACCAGCCTGGCCAACATGGTGAAACCCTGACTTTACTAAAAATACAAAAATTAGCTGGGCATGGTGGCATGCACCTGTAATCCCAGCTACTCGGGAGGCTGAGGCACAAGAATCACTTGAACTTGGGAGGTGGAGGTTGCAGTGGGCTGAGATTGCACGACTACACTCCGGCCTGGGAACAGAGTGAGACTCCCTCTTAAAAAAAATAAATAAATAAAAATATTATATCATTTGTAGCTTGGTTGAGCTCTCTTTTGATCTTCCCTGAAGAGTATTTGGTATCAGGCACATTTAATTAATAATTTTTAGTGGATCATTTCATTGCATACACTAAGAAACAGCTCTGTGCTAGACACAGATAAGCTAGATAGGATTCTGCCCTTAGAGAACCCATATAGACAAGATAGATAGAGACAAAGACTTATGATGGTGGATAACAGTGCTGTATACTTTATTCATGCTTTCCTGTCTATTATTGCATCTTAACATCTTATAAAGCAGGCAAACTGAACCATCCTCCAAGTTATATTTTCCCATTATGTTAGGTCATTCATTCACTTAGCAGCGTTAACTATTTGTTTATTCTAATAAGCCAGATGCTGAGGGGAGAGAGAAATGTGAAATGACATTTGTTCTTAAGGTACTCACTGTCTATTACGGATCCAGAAATCATCAATTTGATAAATGATGCAGTGAAGAAAAGCATAGGTACTATGGAAAAACAGATGAAAATCCCCAATCCATCAGAGTGGTGGTGGTGAGGGATGCTTCACAAAGGAGAAGATCCTTTGGCTAGTATGAAATGGTAACTGAGCATATCAGTTTCATAGTCCAGGTGTGGAGCAGAATTCTAGCTTCAGCAGACATCAGAAGAGCTGAGAGACCTGAGGGAAAACAGCCTCCCAGAACTGCAATGGTGTAGTATAGTGATTGAGTGAATGGAACTTTGAAGGCAGACTCATTTTGGTTCATGTCTGAGCTTAATACAGTCATGCACTGAATAACAACACTGTGGTCAGTGACAAACTGCATATATAGTGGTGGTCCCATGATTATATTTTTACTCTACCTTTTTGATGTTTAGGTACACAAATATTTACCATAATGTTACAGTTGTCTAGAATATTTAGTACAGTAACATGCTGTACAGATTTGTAGACTAGGAGCAATAGACTACACCATATAGCCTAGATGTATAGTAGGCTATACCATTTAGATTTGTGTAAATATACTCTAGGATGTTTCTGTGACAAAATCACATGACATGGTACTTATCAAAATATATAGCACATGACTTGTCTTGGTTTGATCTTAGTCTAGTTTATTGCTTGGTGTTCATTTGCAGAAAACAAAATAGGCTTTTGACTAATTTAAGCAGAAAGGCATTAAAGAATGCTACATGGCTCACAGAGTTGTTGGGACGGCTAAAGAAACAGACTAGGTGGAATATCCAGGAATGATTTCTAGAGCCACATAGTGAGTGGGTCACCAAGGAGGCTGAAGTTCCTGCCATGATCAGGAAGCTGCCTATTGAGTCAGGATGCAACTGATAAAGCTGCTGGCTCCAGAACCATGTCTTGCATTCTGCCTTTCTCCCCACTTAACTTTGTTCCCTATGCAAAACCCATGAGAATGTGTTTGATCTATACTAAATCATGTCTGGAACCTAGCTCAAGGGAATCTGAGAAATACAGTTTTTAACTTTGCAGCTTATATAGTCTAGGAAGATACAGGAGATGAAGATAGGAATGCCACATGTAGTGAGCCAAATCCACAGTGTTTGCAATTGCAGTTAGCTTCAGTTTACTCACCTGGGGGACCTGATGACTCGCTGGGTACAGGGGTGGAAGTGAGGAACTGGGAGAGGTAAATAGGTGGTCTGACATTCTAGTAATCCAATATAAAGTTGAGGGTGTCCTGGGCTTCCCTGGGAGTGCCATGGGCTTGGGCTGGACAGGCTGTAGGGAGAATGCTGGATAGGTGGATGCAACTGCAGCCACAGGAGAGCCCCAGCATGCAGCATGTGTCTAGCACGAGCCTCCTGAGCCTCCACCTGGGTCACATAGCCTTTGTAACCCTAGGAAGCCTCTAGAAGCCACACAGAGGCCCACAGTGACTCTCCTGCCCTAGGGAGTGATTTCACCAGCTACTCCAGTGATGGGTCCCCCAGTGGCTCTGGGACCCAAGCAAAGATGATTCACAAGGTTTCTGCCAAGCGCAGGCTTTCACAGTTCAACAAGAAAATCCTACTATTGACTGGATTTTAAAAAATCAGTGGAGGAGATCACACTAGAAATGATAGATGCTGCAGGAAACAAAGCTTGAGTGAAAGCTTGTTACCATAATAAATGAACTCACACATATCACTGCTTTGCAGTGATAGCATCAGTCAAAAGGGCTGCAGAAATGAATCATTAACAAGTTGGAACATGGCAAAGAAGGCTGTGTGGCATGAAGAAGCTGCATTAGTGGCAAAGGCTAAGCCTAAATGATATTCTGAATGGCAGAGTGTTCGCCTGAATACCATTACTGTAATCCGTAACATCAAAAGTTAGGGAAAACATAAGTTTTTTTAAAGTTGAAATTATTTTAGCATGACAGTTTGTTCTCTTGCCACTGTACATTGAATCATACCCTTGATATTTATTGTATGCCTGTTATGTGCCAGTAATAGTACTCTAAACTAGGGGTCACCAAACTGCAGCCTATGGACCAAAGCTGGCCTGTTGCCTGCTTTTGTATGTAAGACCTGATTGAAGCACAGCCATGCTCATTTGTTTAGGTATTGTCTAAAGTTGCTTTCATGCTATGGGCCTTCACAGTTCAACAAGAAATAGCAGAGTTGAGTCGTTGCCACAGAGATCATATATCCTATAAAACCTAACACATATTTACTATCTGACATTTTACAGAAAAAGTTTGCTGACCCTGCTGTAAGCTCTGGGCAGTCTATAGCTCTGTAAGCAGAGATTCCAGTCCTCTATGTATCTCTTGTGAAGCAGTTTCTCTTCTCCCTCAACAAAGTGTTTAGTTTTGTAGGCTGCTAAATGAGGTTGTTGGCCCTGAGCCCAGTAAAATAAAGTCTACTTCCTGACTCATCCCCACCTAAATAAACATTTAGATTTTGTCCTTGACAGTTTGATACTGTTGGCACTAAAGCAAGTGCAAGAGGCACAAAAGCTAGCCAATTTGGTGATCAGCTGCAGTGCTGGCTCTTAGAAGGTACTCGTAAACACCTGTTGGTTTTAGTTGCCTTTGTGATCTGGGTTTCCTGAGGTGATAGTCTTGCTGGACAGTGGCCGGCCAGATCACTGTTCTAAGTTCGGGGCTGTGTGTTTCTAGATTGGGTGTGTATTCAGGAGCATAGGCAGGGTGGTGAAAAATCTGGAAGGGGAAGCAGATGGAGCATAGCTACTGAGGGCACCTGCGATGCTTTATAACCATCATTGCAGATGTGAAGTAATTTGCTAAGAAGAGGCAGAACTAGGATTTGAATTCAGCTTTGTCAACTCTAAAATCCATATTCTGTGTTATGCAGTAATATACAGGGGATTCCTGTATCACATGAGATTAGATCAGTTGACCCCTGGGGTTCTTCACAACTTACGCTTCCTTAATTGTCATGGAGTGAAATGTTAGACTTTCATACAGAATGTTCTCTATGAGAACTGGGCCATGTATTTGTTAGTATAAGTGTAAAACAAATTTCACTGTCATACACAATGCCCTGTCTTGTAATCCAAACAGCCATTTTACCCAATGAAAATCTCACCTATGAGCCAGATGCTGTGGCTTGCACCTGTAGAACTGTTGTGAAGATTATTGTAATTATATGTGGTGAAAGTATTTTGAGAATAGCCGTTACATAGATAGTTGGACATTTATGAATTTCTGCTTTAAAATTTAAATCTACAGTGGCTTGACATACTGGACAAGCTTTTGATACTTTGTAAGTAAATCATATTTTATAAATATAATCATGTTTAAATTCACTAGCAGGGTAGAAGGGATTGTCTTTTAAGGAATGTTGCAGTCATTTGTCTGCTATTTCTCTATGAATAATGACCTCCTATTTTTCAAAGTTTACATTTTGTGTAAGTCCATGAAAGTACTGTTGCTGGAAATACTGTTGTTTCAGGAACCAAATCACCTTAGAAGTGTTCCATAATAGAGAATTGTTCTTTTGGAGTAAAATAGCTCATTTTAATCTGAAACAGAAGGGGTTTCATTTATCTGAGATAGAAATGTACTACTTTTCTTATGAGAATTCTTTTACATACTAACCATTGAAGAACATGGGATTTTTTTTTAGTTGAATTCTTTAAAATCTGCTTTTTGCTTTGAAACTTTTAATGTCTCTAAGGGAGACATTCCCATTTGTAGTATGGGAACTTGTCTAGTAATTAAAGAGTAGAAATATACATTTGCAGTCTGCAGTCATCTAGGTGCAAGAATGTAGATGGTATTTTAGAAGTCACCAAGACTGCATTTATTTGTATTTCCTAACATTCCTTTTTGCTCTACCAAGCTACTAAGAGACATTAATTATAAATTTGATGTTTAGAGATTGTTAGAGATTGAAATAATAAACTACATTTGATTTACACATCCAGAGTGTATTTGACTATTTTTAATAGTGATTTAAAAAATTAATTCAGCCTATTGTGTAAGCTTAAAAAGAATCACACTATATGTAAATATGTTTACACATAGTGACATCATATAGATTGTTAATCTATGTGTTCCTGGGAGGAGCTGTTTGGCTGTGCCAGAGAGCCTCTGTAGAAAAATGGCCCAGTGTATCTAGTTTTTTTTTGTCGTTTTTGTTGTTGTTGTTGTTTTGAGATGGAGTCTTGCTCTCTGTCACTCAGGCTGGAGTGCAGTGGCACGATCTCGGTTTGCTGCAACCTCCACCTCCTGGGTCCAAGCAATTCTCCTGCTTCAGCCACCCCAGTGGCTGGGACTACTGGCTCAGTGTGCCACGCCTGGCTAATTTTTTGTATTTCAGTAGAGACGGGGTTTCACTGTGTTACCCAGGCTGGTTTCAAACCTCTGAACTCAGGCAAACTGCCCACCTCAGCCTCCCAAAGTGCTAGGATTACAGGTGTGAGCCACCACAGCCGGCCATATCTAGTTTTAAATTAGTCTTGGTCTCATCTCTATTTGATATAAGTTAATAAGTAAATGAAAAGAGTTTAATAGGAAATAAAAAAGGAGATGGAATATTATATGGTTAAAAAAGTACTTTTGGAGTAAGAGCTGACTCTGTTTAGTTCATATTCTGTTTTGTTATTTATTCTGTGATCTTAGGCAAACCACTTAAATTCTGATCTTTAGTTTCCTGTTCAGTGAAATAGCAGTAATTGCAGTTCATATTGTGAGGATTAAGTGAGCTCAAGTAAGGAAACACCTAGCACAGTACAGTGCACATAGAATGTGCTTGGTATACTTTTCTCATTAGAGTCCATAATCTCCTGATGGATGTCTAGACTGAGGCTGCCTGAGAATTCTGAGCATAAGGAGATAAGAGGAAACACTGGGACAGAGAGGATTTTTCCAAAGCTAACAAATTTCCATTTTTCTTTGTATAGAGGTTCAAAAGTCTTATGGCTAATTGTGTTGGATTGGGTTGCATCTTGTTCTGTGCACCTCAGAACAACTGCCGCAATTCCAGGGCAGTAACATAAAATAACACTCGGAATCAGTTAATGTACAGTCAGTAGGTCTGTATTCGGTATAATTGTCATAGAAGGCAGAATCTTACTGGAGAGGAAACGCTTCTGAAGTAGAATGCTTCAGAGCTGTCTCTTGTAAGAGAAAAATCAGAGAAGTGAAAGGAAGACACCAGCTGGCCACCAAACTCACATTTCACAGTTGAGCTTAGCCAGTCCATGATCTTGCCTTTCATTGTGCTGGGTTCTCATGCTTTGGGTAGGCTCTCCAGGACCAACTCAAGCAACCCAAACTAATAAGAAGTGATATATGTCATACATTAATTCTTCAATCACTTTGAGAGTAATTTGCTCTGTGCCTTTTTGTAGGCATTTCCTTCTTGATATCAAAATCCTAGGAGGCAGCATTAACCATCATGATGATGTCCACTGAGCATGAGATGAGAGGAAGTGGCATACAATGGACAGTTTTGTCCAGGCTACTGTGAAACCAGATGCGTTATACCAGCCCTGAAACATACAGTTTCCCAAATAACTCAAACCTTAAGGTTTCCCACAGTTACCATTTCTATACAGAACTTAATATTGCTATTAAAAAGTAATGAGGCAGCTTTCTACGAATGCTGAGTTGGTTAGGTAGCGCGTGCACACACATACACACACGCACACTCCTCCCCTAAAAAAGAAGAAAGCAAAGAAAACCAATACTTTCTGTAAATGCATGGCATATCTCAGGAAGAATTCAAAAGAAACTGGTAATAATAGTTGCCTCTGGGAAGGTGTACAGGGTGGCAGGGTTACAGGGCACAGGTGTAGGAAGGGGGATTAATTTAATTGTATATCCTTTGAATTCTATACCTTAAGTATGTATTATTCAAAAAACTAAATGTTTTAAATCACCAGTAATCCCAGCACAGCTATTTTGTGTATGACACTTTCTAATTTCTCACTTCTCCCCTCCCCTCCCCTCTTCTTCCCTCCCCTCCCCTCTTCTTCCTTCCCCTCCCCTCTTCTTTTTTTTTTTTGAGATGGAGTCTCACTCTGTCACCCAGGCTGGAGTGCAGTGGTGCGATCTTGGCTCACTGCAACCTCCACCTCCTGGGTTCAAGCAATTTTCCTGCCTCAGCCTCCCGAGTAGTTGAGACTGTAGGCACCCACCACCATGCTAATTTTTTGTATTTTTAGTAGAGATAGGGTTTCACCCTGTTACTCGGGATTGTCTTGATCTCCTGACTTCATGATCTGCCTGCCTCCACCTCCCAAAATGCTGGAATTAGAAGCATGAGCCACTGCGTCCAGCCTCTGATTTCTTACTCAAGGCAGATATGTTTTCATATGGTTACAGTCATTGTGTCTATACTTACATCCAGTTAGGATGCTTTTCACAAGTTAACTTATAATGGCTATTTATTTCCTGCTATGATCTGAGAGTTTATGTCTCCCCCAGATTCATATACTGAAATCCTAACCCCCAAAGTGATGTTATTAGGAAGTGAGGTCTTTGGGAGGTGATTAGGCCATGAGAGTAGAACCCTCATGAATGAGATTGATGCCCATATAAAAGAGGCCTAAGGGAGCTCATTTATGACTTGCACCATATGAAGATGCATATAGAAGGTGCTACCTATGAGGAAATGGGCCCTAACTAGAAACCAGATCTGTATGTGCCTTGATATTGGACTTTCCAGCCTATATAACTGTGAGAAATAAATTTCGGTTGTTTATAAGCCACCCAGTCTGTGATATTTTGTTATAGCAGCTAAATGACTAAGATATTTTTACAGATGACCAGAAATTGGAGATACGGTATGATTAAGTGGCTTATTTATATAATTGAAGACCCAGTTTCTCTCTTTCTCTTTGGACTTTTCTTGTGTTCAGCATTGGCTTTATCTTAAGGTTTTTTCCCCTTAGAGTTACAGTACGGGGCCAGTGGCAATCAGGGTTATAAGCATCCTTGTCCAGTCTAGCAAGAGACAGACAGACACACCAATTTGTTCTAAGCATGGAATATAAGTCCTTGCATCTGAACTGGTAAGTTCAACTCAGGTCACATATCCAGATGGATAAAGTGCACTAATTGGCTTAATTCAATCAGATACTACCTGGAATTGAGTTTGGGGACATGTTCCTTTGAACAAAATCAGAGTTCAGTTAGTAATAAAGAAGTGGAGAATGGCTAACTGGATAGGCAACCAACAGTGTCTACTATAATACCATTTTAAAAAATAATGGTTTTTGGTGGGGATGGAGGAAACAAAATAATAATGTTTTTTTTTTTTTCTGATACAAAAAAGTACTTGTTCACCGTCTTAAAAACTTGGAAAATAAAGCATAGCTGGGAGAACGTATTAAAGAGCACCCTATTACCACTATCCAGAAGACCACCTCGATGTATTTTTCTCCTCTATATAGTTTTTACATAGTTGAGATCATACACCTTATTAACCATTTTGTATTTTAATGGCTATAAAATATTTACGTAGGCCAGTCTCAGTGGCTCACGCCTGTAATCCCAGCACTTTGGGAGGCTGAGGCAGGCAGATCACGAGGTCAGGAGTTTGAGGACAGCCTCACCAACATGGTTAAACCCTGTCTCTACAAAAAATAGAAAAATTAGCCAGGCATGGTGGCTTGTGCCTGTAATCCCGGCTACTTGGGAGGGTGAGGCAGGAGAATAGCTTGAATCTGGAAGGCAGAGGTTGCAGTAAGCCGAGATTGAGCCACTACCCTTCAGCCTGGATGACAGAGCAAGATTCTGTCTCAACAACAAAAAGAAATGACTGGATTGGATGTACCATAATTTATTCAACAGTTCTTTCACCATTAATAAGTAGTTACTGAGTTTTTACTGTAATAGTCACCATAACAATGAGTATTCTGGGGCATAAAGCATTTCATTTCTGTTGAATGTTTCTCTTAGTATTACTTTTGAGCATAAAGCTATCAATCAATTTTACCACAGATGTGGCTTTATAACAGTATGGTTTTGCTTTCCAAAAGGGTTACATCAGTTTAAACTACTATCAAAGTGTGAGTGAACCAATTTTATTATAACTACTCCAGCATTCAGTGTTGTCATTTAAAAATTTACGACCAATGGCCAGGCATGGTGGCTCACGCCTGTAATCCTAGCACTTTGGGAAGCCAAGGGGGGCCAATCACCTGAGGTCAGGGGTTCGAGACCAGCCCGGCCAATATGGTGAAACCTCATCTCTACTAAAAATACAAAAAATTAGTTGGGCGTGGTGGCAGGCGCCTATAATCCCAGCTACAGGTTGAGGCAGGAAAATCACTTGAACGCGAGAGGCAGAGGTTGCAGTGAGCGACAGTGCGAGACTCTGTCTCAAAAAAAGAAAAAATTGTGACCAGTTTACTAGGTATAAAATGGTAAAATGCTTTTGACATGATCTTTATGTTGGTGGCATTATCCTTATCCTGTGTTTGGCTTGGGGTTTTATTTTCCATAGGGATCTGCAAAGACTTGGAGAACTTCAGTCTGAATTGGCAGGAGTAGCTGATTTCTCTGCCACCTACCTTCGCTGTCAACTACTTCTCATCAAGGTTGGTTTGCATCCATTCCGTTTATGATTGTGACACAAAAAAGCACCTTTGTGGATCCAGCAGTGTGTGAGATCATAAGTTGCAAAACTTATGGTCTTAATGCAGCCACTTGACAATGGAGAAATTATGTATTCTGCAGTGTGATTACATTTGTCTCTAATTAACAAAGTATTAACTAATAGGAATTTGAATTTGTAAACTTTGGGGAGAATTCTTTTATCATAATATAATTAGAGCAGATTGGATAATCATTTTAGTTAGAATGCCAAGGATTGTAAATGTTTTGTATAATTTGATTAGCAAAGGAATTGTATAAAGTTGTTTTTTTTTTTAAGACGGGGTTTCACCATGTTGGTCACGCTGGTCTTGAACTCCCAACCTCAGGTGATCCGCCCACCTTGGCCTCCAAAGTGCTTGGATTACAGGCGTGAGCCACCACGCCTGGCCTAGGAATTGTGTAAAGTTTTAGACTATTTTCTTAAAATGTTCATTTCAAGGCCGGGTGCGGTGGATCACATCTGTAATCTTAGTACTTTGAGAGGCCAAAGCAGGAGGATCTCTTGAGCCCAAGAGTTTTGACCAGCCTGGGCAACATAATGATACCTCATCTCTATGAGAAAATTAAAAAATAGCCAGGCGTGGTGAAAAATTCCTATAATCCCAGCTACTTGGGAGGCTGAATTGGGAGGACTGCTTGAGGCTAGGAGGTCAAGGCTGCAGTGAGATTGCGTCTCAGCCTGGGTGGCAGAGCAAGATCCTGTCTTAAAACAAAACAAAAAAAGCTCATTGCACTTCATCATAGTTAAAAGATTAATTTCATTGCTCTTAAGTGGACCAACTTGCTAGCATTTCATACTCAGTAGTCAGCTATATAAAGAATTAGTACCCAAGAATCTAGTTAGTTTTGCTGAGTTAGAACAATTAAATGAGTTAGTATCTTTCAGCTTCTGTAGGGGGATTTTACTATAAATTTTGGCACAGAATTTAGGAGAGCCTTTTTCACTGACAAACCTTTATCTTGACCCTAGTTTAAAATGTTCTTTGTTTTTAAACTAATTAATGATATTTGATTAAAGTCAGAATAAATAGGGGAGTCAAAAGTTATTTTCTACTCTGTGAACTTGTGCTGTTATACTTACAGTTGTACAGGTGTGTATATATTCATGTAAAGGTGGGTATGTATGCTTGGTATTTAAATGGTCCTTGTTAGGCTAGATATATTCTTTGTAATGTGTTTATCTGTGTAATCACCACCACAGGCAAGTCATAGAACATTTTCATCACTCCAAGAAGTTCCTTCATGCCCCTTTGCAAAGTTATTTGGCTTTTCCAAGCCTCTGTGAAACCCTAGGAATTCAAGGAGGTCTTGGAAAAGAATCCACTTTTCTATAGTAGCAGAAGATGGATGAGAAAAGAGAAGCGAGTACTCCTAAAAAGAACACATAATTGTTGGTTATTCAATGACAAGGAGTGACAGTGTAGGTAAGGGGCCCAGAGCCAGAACCCAAGGCAAGTGTGTTTAATAACAGGAAAAAAGCTAAATTGTGGCACAGCTACCTAGCAGTATATTCTATAGCCAGTAATGATCTTTACAAAGAATTATACAACAACATGACAGGATACTTAGGGTGTAATGTTATGTACCCAAAAGAAGGGGAGCCAATCATAATCCCAAAAGACAGTTCAGAACATCATGCTCCCAAACTGTTGAAATTACAAAACATCAAAATCTCTAAAGTCTGAAATCCCAAAAACCACAGCCTGGAAAAGATCAAAATCCCCAAAATACAATTATGGAAAAAATAATTTTAAAAATTTGAAAGCCAGGCGGGGTAGCTCACGCCTGTAATCCCAGCACTTTGGGAGGCTGAGGCAGGCGGATCATGAGGTCAAGAGATCAAGACCATCTTGGCCAACGTGGTGAAACCCCGTCTCTACTAAAAATACAAAAAAAATTAGCTGGGCACAGTGGCACACGCCTGTAGTCCCAGCTACTTGGGAGGCTGAGTCAGGAGAATTGCTCAAACCCAGAAGGTGGAGATTGCAGTGAGCTGAGATCGCACCATTGCACTACAGCCTGGGTGACAGTGCGAGACTCTGTCTCAAAAAAAATAAATGAACAAATAAAATAAAAAATTTAAAGACATTTATTTATGTTTTTAAAGGGGAATTTATTTGAGAAACAAAAACAACAATATATACCACCTTATAAAATAGACAATAATAACATACATTTTTACAGGCATAAACATTCAGGTTATTAATGACAGTTGGGTGGGTATAACAGTTATGAGCATATGAACCATATTTATAAAGAAATTGATCATAAGGGGAAAGGTATAAATGCATATCACTATGGTTGTTAATTGTATATACACAGCTTTTTAACTGTGGTCATCTCAAATACTGTGCCCAACAACCTTAAGTCTTTTGACGAGATTGATCAAAACCATGATGGGTCACCACTGCATATGCAGTCACCCAAAGAGCTGAGATCTCAAGAAATTTTATCTTTCACAAATGCAGATGTATGTAAAGGATATCTCTTCATTTATTGAGGGAGTGAAAACATTTTATGTACACACTCAATGCTTATACACAGTCAGTATTGTGATGATGCACTTTCATGGAGTCAGATTTCTGATATCCAAGCAGCAGAACCCAGAGAATCCATTTTGCCATTTTGTCTTTTTTTTTTTTTCTTTGAGACGGAGTCTCACTCTGTCACCCAGGCTGGAGTGCAGGGGCATGATCTCAGCTCACTGCTGCACTCTCTTCTTCTTGGGTTCAAGCGATTCTCCTGTCTCAGCCTCCCAAGTAGCTGGAATTAGAGGCGTGCACCACCACACCCGGCTAATTTTTGTATTTTTAGTAGAGACAGAGTTTTCCCTGTTTGTTAGTCTGGCTGGTCTGGAACTCCTAACCTCAGGTGATTGACTCACCTTAGCCTCCCAAAGTGCTGGGATTACAGGCATGAGCCATTTTGCCTGCCCATTTTGTCTTTTGTATTTGTTCTCTCCTGGCCACTGGCTGATTGGATGGTACCTGCCAACATTGAGGGCAGATAGACTCCATCTGGTCCACTCAGATTTACACACTAACCTCTGGAAACACCCTCACAGACACACCCTAACTGTGTAAAACAAAATAATGTTTTACCAGGTTTCTGGTATTCCTCAGTCTAGTCAAGTTGATACCTAAAATGAGGTCCATAAGTTCGCCCCTTGTCAACTTGGCACTCAAACGCGTCTCCTTAAGCTATACTTAATTTCCAAATAAATTACAAGGTAATAGTTATGTAAGAGACGAGGTCATGTGGATGGATAGGTGAGGAGAGAGATGAAAGGTAAAATTGTGGCTCTTAGTGATGTTTTAAATGTAGAGTGATTGAAAGACAGAGAAATCTAGGAAAGTTGCCAGATTTCTAGTTGAATATATTTGTAAAGTGTTTGGGGGTAGGTATTATTCATAACATAATGAGCATACAGGAAAGGAAAAAAGAACCACAGTCAAGGAAGAAGGATCTAAGTGGCTCAGGTTAGCCCAGTGGCTCTGGGAGCAAGGAGTGCCTAGAGCCCGGAAGCTGGCTTGCCTGCACATTCTGGTGAATCCTTCATGGTTCCTGTACTCTGCTTCCAGAAGCACTGATCTGGGACACAGGGCCTTTTGGCCAGAAATTGGATCAAATGGGCAGGAATTCATTTAGCCCAAACCATTGGTCTCATCTCTCTCCATAATAGATATAGCTTATTGGGTTAAAAGAATAAGATTAATTGAGAAGAAGTCCTGTTCACGGTAGACTTTCAAAGGAAAACAAAAATGTAAATCCCAAATGATATGCCAGTCTTTGTGACCTCTATGTTCTATTCCCTCCTGATTTGTCTGTGTAGGCCTTGCAGGAAAAGTTGTGGAATGTGGCTGCCCCTTTGTATTTGAAGCAGAGTGATTTGGCCTCAGCAGCAGCGAAACAGGTAAGCTATTCAGACCTTCCTTTCAAATAGGTCTCTGTCCAGGAATTGTCCAGTCCAAGGCAGAGCCAGAGGCCTTCCTATAGTTCTATACCTCTGCGTGGTCTCCCTCATTTTAGGCTATGACAGAAGTTAGTGATATGAGAAGGAGCATAACTGGGGGACACAGCACTCATTTTGGAGTCAGGGGACCTGGGTCCTAGTCCCAGGTCTGCCTCTGATTTGCTGAGTGATACTGAGCAAGTTACTTAACTTCCCTAGATTTTTCCTCTTCTATAAAATATAGCAGTTGGGCCAGGCGTGGTGGCTCATGCATGTAATCCTAGCACTTTGGGAGGCTGAGGTGGGCACATTACTTGAGGTCAGAAGTTTGAGACCAGCCTGGCCAACATGGTGAAACCCTGTCTCTATCATCATGAATCTTTTATCTGAAAATGTAGCTGAACTCAATTAAGGTTGTTTATATCTTTAGCCTCTACCATCATTTCAGTGCTAAAAGATCCTTACATTTCTGGGTAGTTCATTAAGCAGGCTTTACATTTTTTGCCTATAGTTTATTTCTTTTTAGCTTTGAGCAGTTCCCTTTTGCATCTAAGTGCTGAGACTTGGTGATCTCTTGCAGGACAAATCTTCCAGATAGGAAGTCTGTAAATCACCCAGGAGGAAGCTAACAGTGGTGACTGTGATTGTTACAGTTCACTAAATGATTTCAAGTCTGTTAGCTTAATTACCCCTCATAATAATCTCATTAGATAGGAATAAGTACTAATTCTATTTTAGAGATGAGGCAGTTAAGGCTCAGCAAGGTTAAATTCATAGAGCTGTAGGTAATACAATCAGGACTGGAGACCAGATCCTCTGATACCCAGAATCTATTTTCTACTACAGAACTGAACTCTTGTCTGATCCAGACTCTCTCAGACCTGGTATGTGACTTATTGCAGAGGAATAGAATTTAATGACTAGAACCCAGTAATTGAGCCACATTGGAAAGATGGGACCAGGGAGCAATAATTTGGAAGGAAAAGAGGAAAGGAATTACCATTGCTGTATATCACAGATACTGTGATAAGCACGTTGCATGCCCCATTTGATACTTGAAACTTCATGATGTTGGTGCTATTTCTTCCCTGTTTACAGAAAGGGATTGAGACATTCATGTAATTTAATTTGTCTTATTGCCAGTTGTAAGAGAGTCTGGAGTCATTTCTCTGACCCCAGAGTGTTCACAGGGAGGTAACCACAGAAGAGAAAGAGAAGCATCATTTTTATGAAAGTAGCTTATTTGGATAGAACTGAGCAAGATCGGGAAGTTGATCTGGGGTCATAGACAATGTTTTCTTGCACTTATTTCCTTCGCAAACTCCCTCAGACCAAGCCCACAGAACAGTCTATCAGGATAACTAACATATGGTTAATAGTTCCTGATGTTTAATTCTTGAGGATTTCCCGGGGATTGGGTTTCCATATATAATATATATTAATTTGTTCCCATGGCAGAGTGAGTTTGGTTTAGGGTAACAAGCAGTGCTTTCAGTGCTTTGCAGTTTGCTTAAGTGACTAAATTTTCTTATCTTCACATCATCAACTAAGATGATTTTATTACCAAGTCAGTCTTCTTTTTAAATAGGCAAAATAATTTATTTGCCTTTCACAAGGCATACTATACTAATTTCTTGCAACACTTAAAAGCATAGGGATGTAAAATCTCAGTTTAGAGTTCCACCTAAGGTTATTTAACAGTAGAATTCTATGCTGCTCTCAAGTAAGACTGATATTTTTATTGATTATTAATTACCTTTTCTTTATAGATTATGGAAGAGACCTACAAAATGGAGTTCATGTACAGTGGTGTGGAGAATAAACAGGTGGTGATTATACATCACATGAGGCTACAGGCCAAAGCTTTGCAACTTATAGTAACAGCACGAACTACACGAGGGTAAGATGTGGGGTTGGCCAAAAGATGTGGCATGTTCCTTTCAAAGATGCTTCAAATGCATTCAGACATCACACCAAAGTTAATGATAAGTAAAATGAGATTTAGAAAAGACTAGCTAAGGAATGTGTGACCAATTTTTTTTTTCCAGATATTACAGATTCTTTTGTTGGATCAGATTTGTTGGAAATCCAGTTGTGTCTCTCCCTTGCTAAAAACCCTCTGGTGACTCTCCATTGCATATAGCACAACACAGGACTTTATCTGGCAACAAGGACATTTTGTATTCTCCTACTTGATAGATTTCCTTAAGAATTTAGTGCCAGGGACCACTTTTTCTGATCTGAAGGGACTAATAATCTTTTTCTTAGGCAGTAAGGATAAATTAGAGGATATACTGGGAAATCAGACTATTTTATTCAAATCCTGTCTTTTTTACTTACTA
Source organism: Plecturocebus donacophilus (assembly GCA_004027715.1). Taxonomy (NCBI): domain Eukaryota; kingdom Metazoa; phylum Chordata; class Mammalia; order Primates; family Pitheciidae; genus Plecturocebus; species Plecturocebus donacophilus. The sequence goes on along the minus strand of PVKP010019736.1, from coordinate 4,765 downwards.
GTTGTTTGGTTATGAACAGGTTTTTAAACCTTTTTGTACCTTGTTTCCCTGTACAAAATGAAAATGAAGACAGCATCTATCTTATGGCATTTCTATGAAGAATAAATGAGAGAATACATGCAAAAACACTTAGCATGGTACTTGATAGGTAATAAAAGTTCAGTATTAGACTGTAAAGCATTAAGACTTTCAGATAACTGGAACTGCCACATTTCATGGATTTCAAGATGCACATATTATTGTAAGTTCTCTGAAATCAAATATTTTGATAGGGTGCCATGGTGTTTTTTGTTTCTTACTATTTCATAAAATAAAGGTGCATCTTAAGAATGATGGCATCATAGATTTGATACAAAAAAGTACTTAGGTGACTCACTGCCAGCTTGCAGAAATGTTTGATGCTCAGTCCAGTAGCTGTGTCAACAAAAAAGTGGCATAGAGATATAAATATGAATGTTTAAACACTGAAACTTACTAGGTCAGAAAGAACATCCTGAAAAATAAAATGTTTTATTGCTTCACTTATCTTGATAGTGACTTTATAAAGTCAGGGAGTGATTTAATCTTAAAAATATATATAATCATTTAACAAATATTTAATTCCTACTATGTGCCAGTTATAATTGAAATAAACAAAGGTGTGTGTGATGGCATCTATACTTTTTTTTCAAAAAAAGATCGTGCCATTGCACTCCAACTTGGGCAACAGGACAGGACCCCATCTCTCAAAAATAATAGTAATTTAAAAGTTTGTTTCAGCTGATTATGTTTTTATAATGTCAATTGTATTAATTTTTATAAGTTTATATAATCTTAATGTTATAAAGACATAGTCCTTATATATTTTTTTAATTTTTAATATAAAATATTTTTTATTTTTTAAAATAATAGAGACATGGTTTCACTATGTTGCCCAGGCCGATCTTGAATTCCTGAGCTCAAAGATCCTCCCACCTCAGCTGCCCAAAGTGCTAGGATTACAGGCGTGAGCCATCACTTATATTCTTTATAAGTTTAGCTCCAACTTTGCTACCACTGTTCTTTTTGTATCACAGTTGCCTTTTAAATTCCTTTGCTCTCATACATAAATGGAATTCTTTTCCAATATTTCTATATTGCTATGGTGTCTTTATTTATTTATTTTATTGGGAACTCCCCCAAATCAGAATAGGTTAATAGAGACTCCCTGCTATGTTCCCTTTTAGTATTTCATGTTACAGTTGAATGTCTTATGTGAGTCTCATTCTCTGCCCTACAGCTTATTTTTCATGCTCAAACCTTTAAAATTTTCTTTCTCTTTCTCTTCTTCTTTATTTATTTATTTTAAATAAAGACGGGCTTTCACCGTGTTGGTCAGGCTGGTCTTGAACTCTCAACCTCAGGTGATCCGCCCGCCTTGGCCTCCAAAGTGCTTGGATTACAGGCGTGAGCCACCGCGCCCGGCCTTCTTTCTCTCTCTTTAATTTCACCAGGATATGTGTTTTCTTTCAATATTCTTGTTGATCTTCGGTGGGAGTTTGAAGTATCAACTGTTTTTAGCTCAGAGATTTTTTTCCCTCTATTACATTTCTTTACTTACTTCTTCTATACACTAGTCTCTCATACTGGATATTGGATTTTCTGGATCTATTTTTCCTATACCTTTTGTAATTTCATTTTCTTTGTTTTTCTATTCTATATTCTGAGTAAATTCCTTAATATGCTCTTTTAGTTTATCATTTCAGTTTACAATGTTGTTGATTCCACTGTTCATGGATTATTGAGTTTGATTTCATTATATGTTTTATTTCCAAGTGTGCTTTGCTACTATTTTTTTCTTTTTTTTTTCCTGCTATATAGCTTCTAATCTTCTCATCTGCTGTTTTTGTAGCAGTTTCTTTGTCAGTGCAGTATGTTTAAATCCTTGTTAACTCTCACCGAGGTTACTGATTAGAATTTTTTTTTAAGTTTTCTGTGCTTTCTTGCCTTTACTTACTCTTTCTGAGGACTGCTTGGTCTCCTTTACAGCTCCTGATTGTCATTTATAACACCTAGTCATTTTCCATTGTTTTTGCATACTTACAGCGAAAAGTCTAGACTAGTCTAAATTGGTAATTTGTATTCTTCTTTAATGGTTGTCAGCCCCCAGTGAGCCTCCCTTTCGTAGCTTTCCTTCCCTCACACCAAAGGAAAAGTAAGTGTTCTTAGTAATAGAGGCATACTTCATGTATATGGCATGTGGGTGAGGATGCCTGCTCTGTTTTGATGTCTGGGGAGTTCCCAAATCTTTTTGTATTTTACTGCCTGGAGTCTCTCCAAGATGATTCTCTCTATAATCAGGCAAACAAATGAGGAAATGTCACCGCTTGCCGAAATTGCTTCCCTTTGTGCCCCTGCTTGGCTGGAATTCTCCCTTCTAGCCTTCTCACTCCTCATGGTCTTTGGTGGGTAACCTCACTATGAAATTTCACTTCCATTTCTGGTAGAAGATCAGTTAAAAAACTTTCAAATGCTACTTTCTTTTTTCAGAAAAATAATTCAAATGAATGTTGCTTCCAGAGTAGGTTTCCATTTGCCATCTACCCCAGCCCCATTTTTTGTTCATTCAGCAAATACTTATTGAATGCTGCTTGTGCTAGGAGATATATGATGAAGAATATAAAGTACCTTCTACTCATGGAGACTACATTTTTAAAAATTTTTATTTATTTATTTTTATTTTATTTATTTTTTAAAGACAGGGTTTCACCATGTTGGTCAGGCTGGTCTTGAACTCCCAACCTCAGGTGATCCGCCCGCCTTGGCCTCCAAAGTGCTTGGATTACAGGTGTGAGCCACCACACCCAGCGTGACTATATTTTAATAAAAAGACTAAACCTTGACATCATTCTCTTACATATTTGTATATAAGGAAAGAGTATTTGTTTTTCTCGATGGGAACTTTATTCCTCCAATGAATAATATATTAATGAAAACAAGTGGGAAGTTTCATGGAGAAATTACATATAAGAAATAGGAAAATTTGCAAAGGTCAAAACTTAGTAAGTCATATTGACCTAGCATGTTGCCTGTATTATTTAGGTATGCAATAACTTTTTACTGAAATGAAATGTTCTCAAGTACTGTGAGGCCAAAGAAGTCAAGATAGAGAGGAAGGAACACCATCTGTGTTTGTGGGCAAAGTAGTAATAAAACTTTGTCCCCTCCTGCATAAGAATTTAGTTAACTTTTTAGATATGTTTCTTGGAGCCCTTATACTTTCAACATTAATAGGCTATACTGCTATGGAAAAAATGATCTCTGAGTAAATTGCATGTAGACCAAAAGGAAATATAAATGGTTTCCAGATGCAGATACAATGGCTATGGGGTTCATTGAGTACAGTGATTCTTGAAACTGGATAGATCAATTATGGGGTCCCTGGAAGCTATGCCTATGGGGTTGTTTCAAGAGATATTAGCAGGCCAGGTATGGTGGCTCATGCCTGTAATCCCAACACTCTAGGAGGTTGAGGTAGGAGGACTGCTTGAGCCCGGGAGTTTGAGACCAGCCTGGGTAATACAGTGAGACCACCACCTCTACAAAAAATTTAAGAAGTTTATCTGGGAATAGTGGTGTATTCTTATAGTCCCAGCTACTCAGGAGGCCAGGGTGGGAGGATTGCTTGAGCTCAGGCGGTTGAAGCTGTAGTGACCCATGATAACACCACTGCACTCTAGCCTGGGCGACAGAGTAAGACCCTGTCTCCAAACAAACAACAGAAAACGAGATATTAGCATCTATGGTGCATGAGGCATCTCAGCTAGTATGGTCTCTGCACCTACCTGATTTAGAGCTCATCTTGTACATGAGCTGTCAGCGTTGGGATTAAAGCTCCCAGATAGCTGTGTGGACTGTTGTAAGGACTCCTGCAGAATGGGAACTTGACACTGTAGTGCCTGCATGCTGTGCTTCTCTCCTGTATTCATAGTGAGTCTAGTGCCAAGTGTAGCCTGTGATAGTCTTTGATTTTTAATGTTCTTTGAGCTTAATGGGCACTGTAGTGGTTTAATCAGGCCTTGGGATCCTGACAGGTATTACCCCCAGGTCCATTAGGAGTCCTCTATTACTTTTAGAGATAATTTTTATAGTGTAATATGCCAGTTTTCCTTTAATTTAGGCTCAGGTGTCTGGGACTTTTGGTCCTCACTCCTCAGTTTGCAGATTTCACAAGCAAATTATTTTACATTTCTTTTCTACAGACTTGACCCCTTATTTGGGATGTGTGAAAAATTTTTACAGGAAGTGGACTTTTTTCAGAGGTAAGTATTTTATATCTCTTCTGGCTTATTAAATCTTGGTTCCACAGAGAATAGCACTGGCAGGCAATAGGAGCAATCAGAAATCACATTCCTTGGTTTAGCCTGTGCAGCCAAGCTGTCATCTCTGGCCATGTGCCCTAATTTGTTTTTTTCCCTTAATGTTATAGAAACTTCTTTGAAGTTAGAACTTCAAAACTAAACCTACCAGGAATCACTTGGATTTAGCACTTAGCGAGGCCATAAAAAGACAAGTAATATGAAGAAAACTTGTAAATACATTTGTTGAAAAAAATCATTAGTCATCAGTTTTTTTCACCACTGTTTGTTTACACTGCTCTTGATTATTTATTTTTATTTTTTATTTTTTTGAGAAGGAGTCTCACTCTGTCACCCATGCTGGAGTGCAGTGGTGCGATCTTGGCTCACTGCAACCTCTGTCTCCTGGGTTCAAGTGATTCTCCTGCCTCAGCCTCCCAAGTAGTTGG